>JAJJWW010012203.1:0-49850 GCA_023531295.1 Papaver armeniacum
ATAATACAAGAGAAGATAGATTGACATATTTTCTAAAATTTTGCCAATAATGGTTTGATTTTCCCTATTACGGAAGATTGATCGTTTCAAATAAATTTTTTACGATCAAATATGTATGGTTTTATCTAATAATAAACCATTGGTTTCTATTTTCCTTTACATGAAACCATTCATCAACTAGAAAGAGTGGATTTTATCTCTTCAAAAAAATAACGATAATGATTTCTTTATATTCTCAAAAAGAAACATATAATTCATCTATCTCGATCCCTAAATAATGAAATATCGTTATCATGGTGCATTCTTTAAAGTTATTGAGCAATTTTAATTTAATTTTATTTTTGTATTTTTCGGTAATAATCTCCACAATTCGGATTTGCTCCACTTATAGTTGGATTACGGTCGGGACACTAAAGATCAATGGGTGCTTTTGACTTGTTAGCCTAAATTTAATTAGTCCTTGTAGTGACTATATTGATATTGATATTAATTTCTTGTGATGAAATAAAGTGTCCATAATTTCACTCTTAGATAAATGAATATCTAAATCGACCTTATAGGTTATTGGAGATTTATGTTTTCTTGCTCTAACCAACGAATCCATGGTTAATTTTAAATTTGTACGTCAAGTAGACTATAACTTTATTTGGACATTTTTTTTTATGGCTTTTGAAGTCATTATCTACAGTCCAACCGGTGTTGTTAAAACCCAATTTTTTTATGAGTATATGTCCTCGATTTAATCGGATAATACTCTATGAAACTTGTTTTCGTATATGAGATGATAATATTTCCGTCATAACTAGGGGGAGACCATACACTACAGGATGTTGGTGTTCATTAACTTAAATGTTATATCAATTTCTTTCCCATCATGATCAAATCAAAAATGGCTGCCATTAAGTAATAGGCGCGAAAACATCTCATTTAGCTTTCCATTAGCTTATCTTTTAGTTTTAAAAGGCAAATCCAATCACTTCAAACAAGAATGTAGTGTTTTGATTACCGACTAGATAGTGCTCCCAACAGAGTCTATCATAATACGATTCACATTCTCAAAATTAATATCTCTTTATTTGAATAATGAGATTATAATGCAGTATTACTTTATACCCGATATTTACGTATTTTGTGAAAATATGCATATACTTGAGAATTGTATTGGGATCATAGTTAGTTAACATTGTGAATATTAATTTATAGTAGCTACCGAAATAATAAAAGATGGTGGTTGCTACCCCTCGTAGAGGAAAATCGACATATGTGATTGGTTGGCATGTAATCCATATTAGATTGGATTATTATAATTTCTACGATTAATGCAATTTTGGATCCAAGACTTGACACCTTAAAATTGCCAAGCCTATTACTTAGAGGTTGGTGTGGTCATAATGCGTTATAGGAGAAATAAGTTCGTTGTATAAACGATTTGAGGGTTTTATTTTTGCTCAGACCCTAGAATTGGTTCAATAATTGTTCTCTTTACATGATGCCTTTGGCGTGGTAGTCCTTGAAGGACACGTACGTGGTTGGGAACATATTCAATTTTTTAATCATTGTAGGATTGAAATTATATTTAGACGACCACCGGACTCGATTGTGTCGGGATTAATAATCCTTTTTTTTGTGTGTGTTTTTAATCCGGATTAATTATAGGTCTCTTGAGGAGTCCTTAAATACACAAAAATCCACGCTTTAGCAGTATAAATTCTATTTTTCTTTTCTTTCTTAAATCTGCAGTTAGAATTATGCTAGCTTAAACTCGTCTTTGAGATAGACTAGAGTTATTATTTTGATGCTTGTTTTTTTTGTAAAACTCATATAGTTGGGTAAGCATCCATAAAACGTTAAAAGTTGTACTCTTTTCCCTTCGTTTCAGGTTTTGTCCCATGTGGTTTCCCTGACAAGGTTTTAATGAGGCAACATCTCGTAGACGTTTAAATTTCTTTAAATGTTGATATTTGTGTTATTTTTCCTTCGTCCATATTTTTTCCCCATTGGGTTTTAGTGGCAAGGTTTTAGTGAGGCAATTTAATTCAACATGGTGGTCATCCAAGGGGGAGTTGTATGTATTTTGGTTATTTGATGGATACCCACCATTAACTAGGTCATTTTGTTAGACCACATCAACATAACTATTTCCTATGAATTTGGATATCATTTTTATCCATATACGGTATGACTACAAATTTTGTACACTTATGGTACTGTAAATGCGTATTGGCACTTTGTCAAGAAACTACATCAATATATTTATACAAAAGCATCTTAGAAGTTAGCAATCCAAGAAGCAAGTCCTCAATATATTTAAAGAAGCATGAAGACACAAGAACACTACCATTAGAATACTAACACGAAAGAAGACTTCATCAACTGGCAAACTTCTCATGAAAGCATTGCTATCCAGCGTTCAAGAAATTTGTTCATCGAAATTGGGAAATCTCGACGCGAAGATTTGCAAGCCAAGATTTAACTAAAGTACTTATCAGGGGGAGTATCAAATTATAAGGTATTTTACTGGACTATCACGTTGTACTCTTTTTCCTTCATCAAGTTTTTTCCCATTGGGTTTTCCTTGTCAAGGTTTTAATGAGGCAACATTTGCGTGTCCAAATTTTTTCTAAGTTTTCTCAAGTGTACTCTTTTCCCTTCGATCGAGTTTTGTCTTTTGGAATTTCGACAACAAGGTTTTAACGAGGTAAATATCTTAGACACAATGTCATCAGGGGGAGTGTTATAAACGTGTAATTATGTTAAGAATATCTAGGGGCAAATCCCGTTTATTACTGGGATGCCCTTGTGTCTAGTAGCCCTATAAATAGAGGCTCTAATGTCTGTCTATTGTACACATATAAATGGAAATCTCTCTCTTCCCCTCTACTTTTATGTCTTCTTTTATTTCACACTAATACCAAGCTATTTCTATATTTTTGCTTATCAATTTTCTTTTGCTAAATTCTCATGTTTTGCATGAAATGATAGTACCGAAAAAAGAAAAAAAAAAAGATTTTTAAACAAGATACCCAGAATCAAACCAAAATTTGTTTTAGAGTTTAGTGCTTTAATGGGGCTGTTTGATAACCATTATTATAATGGATTATCAGCCCATATAGCTCATAATGGATTATGTATGTGTTTGATAACCACTATAATGATTTATTATTTTGATCATAATTGAAAAAATCCATTATTTTCAGAAACAGAAAAATTTGTTTTTAAAATTATTATAATTAATTATTTTTTTAATAAAATTGAGTTTTTTTTTCCTTCTTATTTCTCTAAACTATCAAGAGCTAAAAAGATAATAGGAGACTTAGGTAAAATTGTAGATCATTGATTTTTCCTCTCCTTTTTAGAGCATTTTTCATAGATAATTAATTATTTAAGAAAGGTATTCGTGAAAATTTATTACAAAAATAATTATACTAAAATCATTTATCTACATATGATTATCTATAACCATAAATAAATAATCATAAATTTTACCAAACAAAATGGTTGATAACAAAGATAATTCTGATCACATATATATGCAATTTTTCTAAATTGCAACAGAGCAGACCATTGCGTTGTTATGTGCAGTGATTGTTGGATCTTCACTTAATTATCCATTTGATAGATATTACTACTCAAGAATCAAGAACTCTTATTAGCTCTGGATTTATAACAAAGCAATCCCCAACTAAGTACGACCCCCTTTTTTAAGAACGCGCAATTGGGGGATATGGGAATTAATTGGGGATATAGCTACAGGACAAAAACGGTGTCCCAATAGCAAGTGCAGGTGACCCCCTATGTAATTATTTTTTAATTCCTAATCTAGCCCCCACTAATCAGGTTTATTGATTAATTATAATTAGTAAAATATCCAGTATTTGGGGGATAAATTATTGTGTATTTATTTTTATTTGAATTTGTGTGGGTTAGTTGAGAGTAGAAGGAGGGAAAATGGTTTTTGAGTGGAATTTTTTTTTGAAAATGGAAGAGGATTGTGACGAGAGAATTCTTTGCTTAAGAGGTTGAAAATTTGATTTTTTTCTTTGAATCCACCATTGTTGCGACTGAAAAAGCTTGGTGCTGAGCATGATGGTATTCAACCAAAAACCATGCCGGCATTTCTGGAAATTTTCATAAATTGTTTGGGGGTGTGGGTGGCGTCGTAGTTACTTTTTGAGTTTTGATCTTCAAAACCTATTTTTTCGAGTTTTAATCGGTCTACTTCACACGTTATCGATTTTTGAGCATAATGGGAACTACTTGGCATGATTTTTTGTTTAAATTTCTATCTTAGGTACATGATGAAAAGTATCCAGAAAATTGATTTTTTTTACACTTAACTACCGGCAATTGATAGATTTATATCGAACAAGCGACATTTAGTTAGGCATTGAATTTCATCACTTCCGCATGGTCTTCATCATTTCGACATGTTTCTTCATCACTTAGCGCGTGGTCTTCATCCTAAATAACCATGCCGAACTCTCCCAAGCATGGTCTTCATCCTAAATAACCATGGAACTCACTTCCAGTGTGGTCTTCATCCTAAATTTCTATGCCGGCACATGATGAAAAGTATCTGAAAATTGATTTTTTTTTTCACTTGACTACCGTCATTAATAGATTTATATCGAGCATCTTGGATTTAGTTAAGGCATTGAATTACATCAATTAGGCATGGTCTTCATCACTTCCAGCGTGACCTTCATCATTTCGACATGTTCTTCATCACTTAGGCATGGTCTTCATCACTTAGGCGTGGTCTTCATCATTTCTAAGCATGTTCTTCATCATTTCCGACATGTTCTTGTCACTTCCTAGAGAGAAGGAGAAAGAGAATTTGAAAGGAAATGGGGAAAATTTAAATTTGAAGAGAATGGGGAACATTTGGGTTTCAAAGTTTTAACCTAAAAGATTAATAAGAAGTGGAGATGGAAATGGGGAATATGATTTTGTTTTTTGATTTTAAGTTTTTGATTTTTATTTTGAGGAAGGGTAAGGGTGCACACCAGTGCCCAGTTCGCTCGGTTCTTGCCGAGGCGAGCACCATGCACCTCCCGCCTCGGTTCCAAAATTCTTGGATCGGCACTGCACTTGTACCTCGGTTCCGTTACCATTCGGTACACTGCGGTACTAGGTACGGCACCGGTCTGCAAATCGTCACTTTCGCGAGAATTTAAGACAGATTTTCCTGTCATTTTTCCAGACAAAGTAAGTACCTGTTTTACCTGTTTTTCAATATATTAAGCAATATCTCAATCAAAGAACAAAGTAACAAACACACACTGACCAAAGTCTTGAAAATCTGAAAAAAGAACAAGTAGCAGTAGCACACAAACAACCAAAGTCTTGAAAATGTGATAAAAGAACAAGTAGCAGTATCACACAAACACACACACTGACCAACACAAAACTGTCTTAACCAACACAAACAATGCACTGGTGGTGGCATTATCAAGTAGCAGTAGCAATGACTGGACAGTGGAGGCAATGACAAACACAAAGTCTTGAGTCTTGATCTTCTATTCCATGGCAGCAACACTTGTGGTGGGTATTATTGTTGATAGGATCAAGTAACGCTGCAAAAACAAGTAATAGCAGTTAGTAACTATTAGTCTATGTCTACTACTGCCAAACACAATTAATAATGTAATATGTATATCAGTCAAAAACCTATATAATTTGGAATCATCACACAGCGGAAATTACACCATGCCATACTGAATGTGTACTTTTCACACTGCGCATTAGTCTTGTTCCCTGTCCCTTATCCTTTCAAACCTTCAAACCTTACCTGGCATTGAATAATTCTCATTCTTATTCTAATTCTTCCCCCGTTTTGTTCGTAACCTCCCAACCACCCGCTTCATTAACCATGTACTTTTTGCACTGTGTGAAGCAGTAATTTTCCCTGTCGGTGGTAGTCTACTATGGTCAATTCTTGTCAGGATGGAAACTTTCTTCCCATCTCACAATTTATATCAGTCAACAGAGGGTTTAATTGGCTCGACTTTCTTTTCTGGCTCTGGTTCTTTTCCCTGGTAACTATGCTAGCTGTTTCATGGTGTAAAAAGATCAAAAACCTCATATCAAATTTACTCTCTCAGTGCCTCAATAGAATATTGGCTACAAAAACATAAAAAATTGAACCAAACATTAATGAATCTTTTCTCAGATTTTCTAAGAATTTTCTTTGATTTCTCTCCAGCTTAAAAGGGAGAAAACAAACATTTCTTTGATTCTAAAGTTACAAATTCAGAAAGCAGAACGCATAATTAGAAGACAAAAGGGGAATACAAGCGCCAATTTATAAGATTACCTGAGTCTATGAGAAATGGATATTAAGAAGGAGATGCCAATACCAACACCAAAAGCTATCCTGTATCACAGAGCCAATCAATGTACTCCCATGATTAATATATGACAAGCAATTACTACTAATTGATTAGGAATTACAAGAGACACTTACTACTTCAAAAGAATCAAAACCCTAGGTTCCAAAAATCAAAATAGGAGATTCAACACTTACCCTTGGTTAACAATTTCTCCTTCTTCTTCTGGATCGAGAGGTGTAACTGGTAAGTAAATCAAGTTCGTGGAGTTCTTCTAATGGAGAAGAGAAGATTCAGAAGAAATCTAATGGAGTTCGAGTTCTTCTCCTGAGAGAGAGACTAGACGAAAATAAAATAAAATGAGAACCCTAGCCCTATCTTCCGATTATATACCAGCCTCTAATCTAACGGCTGTTATTGATTTATTACCCCTAAATCTAACGGCTCCAGATATTCGGGACTTTCGGTCCGGTACGGCACGGTACCTGTATTGGACCGTGTACCTGTACCCCCAGACCTCGGTTCCTATATTTTTGGACCGGTACCTGTACCCCGTTCCTCGGTTCGGTCCAAAATCAGGTATCCAAAAGAAAGACGCTGAAGATAATGTCCGTCTATTTTTCTCTCAACTTCTCTTCTCGCTCTCTCTAACCCGAAAGAACTTCTCAGTCTCTCACTTTTTCATGGCATCTCTGCCTTCTGTAACTAGGAATCTCAAGCTTGACCATGAATTCAGAAAATCATCTACACATAATTCCATTTCCACTGATAATAATAAGGTAACTCTTAAACTTCTACTTCTCTGTTTGTTAATTTTGAATGCTTTCTTTTTGAGAACCCACCAGTTGTTTGTTGAAATGCCACATAGAAGAATTGATTTTCATTCGTTGTTAATTTTACATGGTGGAAGTCAGAGTAAATTATCTCTGATTCTATGGTGATTTTCTTGAATTGTGTAGACTACGAGTATCTCCTATCAGAGAAATTTTACATCAAAAGCAAATTTGGAACCAAAAAGTTTGGATTTCAGAGAAGGGATTTCGATATTAAAGGAGGGTGGTAGGGATGTGGAGTCATCCTTTTATGTTCCTGTTTTGCAAGAATGTATTGACAGGAATTCAGTCTCAGATGCTCAGATTATTCATACCCACATTGTGAAAACTGGAGCTCATAGTGACTTGTTCATTATGTCTTTCTTACTTAATGTTTACGCGAAATGTGGGTCGATGGAGTATGCGGTTAATGTATTCGAGAATTTGCCGAGGAGGAATATTGTTAATTGGACTGCTTTGATGACGGGGTACGTTCAGAATTCGCAGCCAGAACTTGCAATTCAGGTATTTCTTGAATTATTGGAAGCTGGGGTTTATCCTACCAACTACACGTTGGGTGCTGTCATAAATGCTTGTTCTTCGTTGTTCTCTATCAAATTTGGTAGACAGATCCATGGTTACATAATTAAGTACCAGATTGAATCGGATACAAGTATGGGTAATGCCCTTTGTAGCTTATATTCCAAATGTGGGAGCTTTGAGTGTGCAGTTAAAGCCTTTCGGAGAATCCCAGAGAAGAACGTCATCTCCTGGACTACTGTTTTATCTGCTTGTGGTGATAATGGGCAACCTGAGAAGGGGTTGAATTTTTTTGCTGAGATGCTTATGGAAGATGGTGAACCAAATGAGTTTACCTTGACTAGTGTTTTGAGCTTGTGTTGCTTAATGCATGCTTTGGGTTTTGGGGAGCAGGTTCATTCCTACAGTATCAAGCTTGGTTACGACGCTAATGTATCTATTAAGAATTCTATCATGTATTTGTACCTGAGATCTGGACGGGTTGACGAAGCGAGGAGATTGTTTGATGCAATGGGAACCATATCTTTGGTGACATGGAATGCGATTATAGCAGGTTACAGTCAGATTATGGGTTCTGAAAAGGATTATCTGAAAGCTCATCATAGTGGTGCTGAGGCGCTTCAAATCTATCTCAAATTGCACAGGTCAAGAATGAAGCCAGATCTATTTACCTTCTCAAGCATCTTAACTGTTTGTAGTGGCCTGGTGGCGTTAGATCAAGGAGAACAGATACACGCACAGACAATAAAAAGTGGGTTCTTATCAGACGTTGTCGTTGGAAGCGCATTGGTCAACATGTATTACAAATGTGGAAGTGCTGAGAAAGCAACTAAAGCTTTTGTGGAGATGCCCACAAGAACATTGATATCTTGGAGTTCAATGATCACAGGTTTTGCACAGCATGGTCGATGCGTTGAAGCATTGCAGCTTTTTGAAGATATGATTATAACGGGCGTCAAACCTAACAAAGTTACTTTCGTTGGTGTACTTTCAGCTTGTAGCCATGCTGGCATGGTTGATGAAGCACTGAATTACTTTGAAATGATGAAGAAAAAGTACAAGATAAAACCTGTTGTGGACCATTATGCATGCTTGATTGATATGTATGTGAGGCTGGGAAAGTTGCAGGAAGCTTTTGAATTTATAGAGAAGATGGATTTTGAGCCTAATGAGTTTATATGGTCAATGTTGATTGCTGGTTGTAGAAGCCATGGGAATATGGAGTTAGGATTTTACGCAGCTGAGCGGCTACTTCAACTTAAGCCGAAAGATTGTGAAACTTATGCATTATTGTTGAGCATGTATATTTCAGCTGGGAAATGGAATGATGTAAAGAAGGTTAGAAAAATGATGAAGGATAAAAAGCTTGGAAATTTGCAGGATTGGAGTTCAATTAGCATTAAAGATAAGGTTTATTCCTTTAAACCTGATGATAAATCGCATAATCGAAGTGTAGAGATGTACAGATTATTGGACGACCTCGTTGAAAGAGCAAAGAGTCTAGGATATGAGTCAGAGAGAAGCTTAGACATCATTGATGAGGATGATAATGATGAGGGAACTCTTTCGTCTACTATCCATCATAGTGAAAAATTAGCAGTTGCTTTCGGCTTGTTAAGCACTTGTCAAGGTTCATCTATACGGGTAATCAAGAGTATTAGTATGTACAGAGATTCCCATTCCTTAATCAAGTATATATCTGCAATGACGGGAAGGGAAATTATTCTTCGGGATAGCAAGCGACTCCACCAGTTCAATGATGGCCAATGTTCTTGTGGAGATTTTGGTAGTCTTCTTTGAATCTGGTGATGCCTTTAACCTTTTCTAACTATCAATGGTGAATTGCAATAGACCGGATGATGTTTCTTTTCATTTTCAGAGTACCTTGTGGTTATCATCTTAGTGAAGTTTTGATAGATCAAATTCTCATTCTGGATTGCCTGAGGCTAGTTTTCCTTCACACTCCGGGATATTCAACTGTAGAGGAACTTGTATGTAGTTCTTTGCACTACACGTTTTATGTATCAAAGGAATAAAATTGTTTAATGAATATATCAGTGGTATCCTTCAGGGGTATCCTTATTGTGCTTTGGATATATCGCTTGCAGTATATATATTCTTCTTTCAGTAGCCCACACTATCAGTGCTATGGGGAGTTGGCGAGAGTTGCTTAGCATCTGCAGAAATCAAGATACTGTCAATGGTCACCGTTACAGGATGCAGCAAAAGGTGGAACCTATGCTTGTCAGATAAGTCATTCTTTCACTTTTCTTTCAGTTTATAGTTATTCAGCTTGAATTAATTTTGTCCAGAAGACGACCAATTTGTTAGGAATATTGCTTTTGCCAAATAGGACCAGAAAGAATAGATGGAACCAGAGCTGAAAATGTAAATTAATCAATTTATCACTGCAAGATTATGCCACACTTTTGTTATTGTTTTCTGACAATTTCTGCATGCTTTCTTGACTAGTTTCCCTATTACTAGTATTAACCGAATCCGAAAATAAAAAGATGACAAGAAGGTTTTCCGTGTACCAAACTGATACTTTGAAGAGCAAATTTGAGCTTTTCAGACTTTGAATTTCATGTTCTCTGGTTCTTGGATGCAAAGCGGAGGACCACATAAAATAGTACTCTGTAGAATACAGCCCATCCCAGCATTATGTAAATCTTTTTCCACTTCTGTGATGCATGTGAATCTATGTCCAACCCTTGTAAGATCTTAAACCCATTGATCGCACCTCCACTTAGATCTTGCCCGAAAACTTTTGTTGTCTGAAATTCATTCATCAATAATCCTTCATATGGATATGTCATTGTTGAGATTATATGCATCCATTTCCAGTATGGTGGAATATCATTGCCATTCACAAAGTAACCGCAGAACAAGAAAAAAAGAGCTGTAAATGCGATAACAGCAGCATAACCCAGGATATAATTTGGCACGACTGAGCTGACAAACACGACAAAGGAGTTGGTAGTCAGAAGAGAAACATACAGCACAATCAGGAAATACAGGAATGGGCCGCGAAGACTCAGTGCAAACCAAACAATCCCAGCATATGTAGCTGCCTGGATAGCGAAGAACGGAAGGTAAGTAATTAGCCCAGATATTGCATAAGAAGAAGCTCGATAAGCATTATGTGAACTTTCGCGAACAAATATGAAACGTTCTTGGATGAATGCAGGCACAGCGTCATTGGAAGAAAAGAAAAAGAGGCAAACAGTGAAGATGAAGAAACTGAGACGATTAGTGATTCCTTGCAAGTTATCTTTAGGATGTGTAAACATGGTGGCCATCAGGACACCCATAAATGTGAGAACCATCTGTCGTGAAAGGAAAAGCTCAGGGGTTCTTCGGATGTTTGTGAAGTTTCGACGCATGAGCATCCATATCTCTATGAAGAATGAATTAGCAAACTTGGGTCCGAGTTGGTGGTGCACAGCTAAACTAGTAGGTCCCTTGGGAGTGAAATCAGTGAAGTAGTCGTGTTCGTGCAGGCTGTAATCACTGTCGTGGGGGGTCGGGGTTCCTGCCAGTATTTCATTGGAATAGGTATAGTACCCTGGAGAACTACTGCATAAAACATGAATAGAATGATCGTGTTAAAAATTTCTTAAGAAAACATAATATCAAAAGATGGAAGTTTATATTAAATACTACCTCCTTTTCAGGAAAAGCGGTACTTCCAATCTTTCATTTTTGCCTGACAATAGGCCAGATTTGAAAAATTGAAAGTATCACTTTTCCTGAAACGGAGGCCGTGTAAGATTTTACCTCGTTGGATGATGCATTTTTCGATCAGTTTTAAGCCGATAAGGCGTAAGGCTTGCAGACCATGATCTTGATGTATTCAGTTCACTCCTAACACTGCAATCATAATTGTTAACTACCCTTCTCTTGCTGACACTACTGTCTATTGACAGATGAAGTTGGTTCCGGTTTTTGTTCATTTGATCTGCCCTCTCTAGTGCAGGTGTTTGTGGTGGTGTCTGGATGATCGTTGAAAATGATAGTTCTAAATCAGAAAGTTTTGGCGGCTTCATTCCAGTAATTGCGAAATCAGCAAGTGCTGTAACACCAAGCTCGGATTGATCATATTCTTGAATCACATCCAATAAGTACTCTATCGAGTTCTCTCCTTTTGGAACCTTTCTTCCCATTCGTCCAAGGTGTGAGCTGACATCTTTCGGTGCTCCTTGGTACATCAACTGACCACGGGCGAGTATTATGAGATGGTCCAGAAGCATTTGGATTCTGTGCGAGGGTTGATGGATGGTAAGGATTACTGTACTACCAGTACGTGCTATGTCATGTAATCTGTCAATTACGCTCTGTGCACTTGTCGAGTCCAGACCTGAAGTTGGTTCGTCGAGGAAGAGCAGAGCTGGTCCATGAATGATGTCTACTCCAATTGAAACTCTTCGACGCTCACCACCTGACACTCCTCGAGTCCCTTCATCACCTATGTAAGTGTTCCTAGCCGACTATTAACGTTTTACAGAAAGACAGCGTCAATTTCAATTATAACATCTCTACAATATAGAGTTTCATTCAACTAGCATCAGTTAAACTTTAGATATTATAATGATCTATGATTTCATAGAACTTACAATAAAAATAGTCTGATACTTTCACTTTTTCAATTTGGCCTATTTCTAGGCAAAAATGAATAACTTTTTCTGAAACGGAGGTAGGACAGTAATAATTTATAAACATTAGAAAAAATGGGTCGCTTACCGATAAACCAAGTTGCTCGATCAACTTCTCGACTCTCTGCTGCTTCTCAGCTTTTGATACGGACCCTAACCGAAAATCAGCAGCATACAGTAACGTCTCATAAACTGTTAGCATAGGAAATAGACGATCATCTTGCATTATATAAGCCGATGTTCTCTTAATGAAACTCGGACTCATTTCTATACCGTCCAACGATACCCTACCCCTTAAACTGCCACTTGCAATCCTTCCTGCCAACCCATCCAAGAACGTTGATTTCCCTGCACCACTAGGACCCATGACAGCCGTGACACGACCTTTTGGTGCATATCCTGTAATGTCATGCAGCAAGTCTAAATCTTCCTTGTGCCATTTCCCATCAATCTTCAGCTTCTTTACAACTGTATACGTTAAGTTCGAGAATTCAAGTCCTCCTATGAAATTTGGTGGTCTGAGCACCTGTATCACTGTATCCTTCTGATTCCCATTTTGATTATACATCTTTTCTATGGTTTTCATATAGTTTCTGAATTTTTTCTCTTGATCTCTCAAGTTTTAGGGCCGAATGGAGAATAAAAGGGAGGGGAAAAGCTTGACTGTAAACTGGCTGGCTCCTGCAGGGAAGAATGTCTGAGGAGGTAATCCCAATGTATATAACATAATCAAATTTGTTTTCATTGCAAAATCCAATATTATATATCGTTTTGATCGAAAACAAGTAAAAATGAAAAATCTTGGTATCTTCATCAACTGATTTTAACCTGTGCTGTTTTTAACTATTATGGGATTTGGGTCAGAACAGTACAAAATCTGAAGACATTTGCTCGGATCTTTTATACACTAATTTGGGTTATAAATTCATTTGTTTAATTCAAGTTGCATTTATTTAACAACTGTTGGAAGAGATTCACTATCGTAGATATATGTAATATTTGCTAGTAACGCTATTTGAAGTCGACTTAGGCATATTTTCACTAATCTTGATGGTGAAATTGATAATATTTCTGGAGAAGCAGAAGCACTTCTGCTTTTGATTCCCGAAACGGCTCTAAATCTCCAAAGCTATGGAGTTGCCCTTATAATTCACAACCCCGCAATGAAGATATTATCCATGGAAACAAATCAAAATGTATGCACATTTTTAAAAACCTTAAAAAATTTAAGACAAATAAAATAGTACTAAATCATGGCAAACTAAAAATACAAAAAAAATCAAAATGCTATCAAAATTTCAATCCTAGTTTCTAGAATGAACTGGAGGACTCAAAGGTCATCATCCTCATCCTCTTCTGATTCTTCTTCTGATTCCTCTTCTTCTTCTAATAGCTTTTCAGCTTCTCGTCTTGCTGCATCTTCTTTTGACTTTTCAAGTGCAGTAATCAAATTCCCCAGGCAAACCTCAGAGTGGTCATCTCCATTAATAGTTTTAGGCATCAAATTCTCAGCAACATCAGCAGGCGTGATCTTCGCTTCATCGATCTTACAACGAATCGTCTCAAACAAAGGGTGATCATCAATTTTCAAATAGTTTTTAGCCAATATCTTGAACGCCTCAAAGCAACAATATCCCATCTCAATATGCTTATCCATGCGACCACGTCTAATGAGTGCAGGATCCAATTTCTCGACATGGTTGGTAGTAAAAATGATAAGTCTTTCCCCGCCAGTACTTGACCATAACCCGTCAATGAAATTTAGCAGCCCTGAAAGAGTTATATCCTGGTCTCCATTCATCTCTGCCATTAATTCCCTATGCTTTTTTTTTCTTGCTCTCTTTTTTCTTCTTTGTCTTTCGCTGGTCTGTAAGTGCCATGTTGCAATCGATATCTTCGATCACAATAATAGACTTGTCGGACGTATCAAGCAAGAGCTTTCGCAGTTCAGTGTTGCCACGTTTCACTGCTTTCAACTCGAGATCATAGATATCATAATTCATGAACTTAGATATTGCAGCAATCATAGAAGACTTTCCGGTACCCGGAGGACCGTGTAGAAGATACCCACGTTTCCACGCTTTACCAATGCTTGCATAATAGTCTTTAGCTTTGCTGAATGCAATGAGATCTTGGATAATATCTGCCTTCTTTGCTGGATCCATTGCTAGAGTATCAAATGATGCAGGGTGATTAAACAATACATGACCCCACAACACTTTCAAATAATCATCCCTACTGTGGTTAGTGTAAAGCTTCCTCTGCTGGTTTTTGGCTAAGATTTCCTTCCCTTTCTCCGTTACATGATTCAGATAATAGTCAGTAACCAACATCCGGTCCTGCTTACGAAATGTAAGCGTTAAAGCCCGCCGTGGCTTTTGGTAGTCGTCGCCGACGTGGTGTTTTCTTGGCTTTCCGAACTCTTCAGCACAAGTTAACATCCACCAAAATTTAGTTCCGTAATACTCATCAGTTATAGTCATGTCATAATCAACCATACTCAGAATAAAGTTGCTGCTGTTCTTTGGAGTAAACGCCTTGAGCTGCATTGCACTTTTGATCCCTATTGTACTAAGATAAGCTTCAGTGTAGGTGTAAGATTGGTTTTTCTGATCAATGAGTTGATCAGCTGGGTATTCATCAATGCTGATTTTTGCATAACGTTTTGTCAAACGATTGAAATGCGGCGTTATGTATTGATCTTTAATTTCATGTAGTAAACCATGTGGGAAGAAATTGTCCATTACAAAGGTGAAGAGAAGAACAATTATTGAACCAAAACTTGTTCCTAATATTGCCCAGTCTCGCATTATTGCCCACATCTTGATTTGTTGCAGATTGAGATGTTATTTTAATTTTATTTTTCTGAAACAAAAAAAAAAATAAAAAAATAAAAAAAAAATAAAAAAATAAAAAAAAATAGAAAATGCATGTTTCCATTATATTTATGCATGCATCATGCATGGGAGTACTAGCAAGAGGACAGAGGACGATTCTTGGTGACAAGGACTTTACCAAATTGTTTAACTTTCCAATGGTGGTTTGGTTTTTGAAAAAATTAGGAAAAAAACAAAAAAACAAATGGTTTCCTGCAAGTGCAAGGCACAATACCATTTTTTTTTTTTTTTTTTTTTTTGGTTTTGGTTTTGTTTTTGTTTTTTTTTTTAATCTTGGTATAGATTTTGTTTGATTAATGGCTTTCAAAAAAAAAAAAACAAAAAAAAACAGGAACGTCACCAAGTGCACAAGCAAAAACTGAAAAGAAATTCTAGACTCTAGAATAACAAGCCAAGGCCGAGTCTGCATGCAATATGGAGCAGGAGCTTAAAGCAGTTGAAAACAAGAAAAATTGCAAGAAGTAGTTTATGTGAAATATATACCTGTCAAAGATAATTTGTTGTAGTATCCCAAGTTTTGGACGACCCTGGTTCCTCTCTCTGTTGATCTTAAATTCTAAGTTGTTTCAATACTGTATCCCTTTTATAGGGAAAGGTATTCAACCTTCTTCAAAGATTATACAAGAAACCATGCATATATGAGGCAATATCCTAACATAGATTTTCATAAAAGAAGAACCCTCTACTGTTAATTTTTGCAGTAGCCGAAAATATTCATAAAAATAGAGCTCTGTACCGTTAAGAACTTCTAAAAGAAAACATAAATGTGGCAATGTCCTAATATAGATTTTCAAATATCTCTGTCCGTACTTTGTAGTCCACAGACTCCACACTGCAGAGATAAAAAAAATAATATATGTGCACAGCGTGAGCGAACTAACCATCTAGTCTTAGTCACTACACATTAATTAAATTTAAAAAATAATTTCTTGAAAGACCCCCAAAACTTTGACCATCAACACATGAGGGCAGTTAGGGTTTTTTGCATAGTTCGCAGTATGGGGTCTCAAAACTTTACAGTGACATTGGCAGAAGATCAGCCTCCTAGGACAAGTTTTTTTCCATGAGTGGGTGTTCTCACTCCTAGAAATCTAGTGAGAGTGGGAGTTTTCTAGAGTGGGTGTTCTTACTCCATAACATCACCTAATTTGATCAAATCTAGTGAGACTCACTCACAACGAATGAGAACCCTCACTCCATAGCCCTTGCTCTAAGAAGATGATCAAATTTTTTATACACGGGCTTTTGTCAGGCTCCATGGAGAATAGAATGTTCTTTATCTCATTCTCAGTTGGAGTACTACACAGCATGTCATTGTCAGACTGAGTTATATAAGAAGGTATAAGATTTATCATGTTTTATTCTATTTCAGGGTTCATAGTAGTTGTTATTTTCTTAAAATGGTTTGTTATACAGTCTGAGATCTCTTTCCTGGTATCTAACCAGTTGTTGTCTTCATTCTTTATTATTTATATTTTATTCCTTCTAATTCTCTATTTGGCTTTTCTATGGAAATATTTCATATTTCTATCTCCTAGAGCAATATTTTGATCTCTACTTTTATCCTTTCCAGAATTTTTCCTTTATAGCGTACCAGTTTGCCAGATCTTTTCTAAGTTTAGATAACTCAGTACTTTTATTTGGGTAACTAGTTCTTCTGTTAACTCTGTCTAGATCATTTTTTATGTTATCTATATTGGTTTGTATGTTACCAAAACTTGTTCTATTCCGGAGGCTCAATTTTTGTTTACGGGTTTTTAGTTTTTGTTAATCAGTGTATTTGGAGAACCCTGAATGTGGGAATTCCAACATTCAAGAATTAGTGGTTTGCATTTCTCATGCTTTATCCACTCTCCAAAGTATTTGAAGGGCATAGCCCCATCGTTCCAGTGATTGTAGGTGTTAAGTCTGATTGAGACATATTCATAGCCCATGAGATGATTCATACGATGAGGGATAAAAGAGGAAGTGAATTTCTTATGGGTTTGAAAATCGATATGTCAAAGGCATCGATAGGGTGGAGTGGAATTTCTAAGGGAATGTTATGAACAAGATAGGTTTTAGTATCCACTGGTGTAAGATGGTGCATCAATGCAGTAGCAACGTGTCGGCCTCTGTTCTCCTTAATGGAGTTCCTTGTGAGCAATTCAACCCTTCTAGGGGGCTGAGGCAGGGAGATCCATTATCTCCCTACCTGTTCATATTGTGTATGGAGGTGCTATCCAGGGCGATTTCCAAGGCTGAGGATTTGGATCTCATCCATGGGATAAAGGTTAGACTAAATGCTCCCCCAATATCGCATTTCCTATTTGCTGATGACTTACTAATCTTCAGCGTATACAGAAAGTTCTTACTGACTTCAGTTTAGCTTCAGGTCAATTAATCAATCTAGAGAAGTCAGGCATATTCTTTAGCCCGAACACTCTCCAAAATACCATAAATGAGGTCATTAGCACACTAGGTGTTAGGAGAATTTCTTTCAACGACAAGTACTTAAGGTCGCCTTTATTCACTCATACGTCTAAGGTTAAGTCCTATAAGTTTATGCTGGAAAAAATGGGGGGTAGGCTTAAAGAGTGGAAAGGAAAAAACATGTCATGTGCAGAAAAGGGAGTTATGATTCAGGCGGCTTCTTCGACAATTCCGATGTACCAAATGAATTATTTTAGAATCCCGGTGGCTGTTATTGAAAGCATGGATAAGATGCAGAGAGATTTCTTTTGGGGTAAGGATGGGAATGGAAAAAAGGGGTGTATATAAAGGCGTGGATTTCGGTATGCAAGCTGAAGAGTATGGGAGGTATGGGATTTGTAAATCTTAGAATATTTAATGAAGCAATGTTGGCCAAAGTTTGTTGGAGACTGCTCCAGGAACCCAAAGGTCCGTGGGCAGCTATTTATGAAAACAAATACTTCCCGGAGTCTAGTCTGTTGAGTAGTGGTTACAAGAGTTCGGATAACGACTCGTGGGTGTGGAAAAATCTGATGAGGGAGATGGGAAAAATAAAGGAAAATACGGAGTGGATCGTAGGAGATGAGAAATCGATTAAGGTGTGGGATCATATATGGTATCCAGATCAACAAGAGTCGCTTGTTGAACTAAATGAGCCAGTCCAGAGAATCACTTTCCTAGAAAAACTGATGGTGGAAAAAGAAAACCAATGGAGATGGGATGAACAAAAACTAGCCAGCTTTTTTGTAATTTAGGTTAGGGATAAGATCTGTTAGATTAAGATAAACAAAGATAGAGGAGACAAGTTGAGTTGGAAGCTGGAGAAGAGTGGGAAATTTACAGTCAGGTCTTTGTACAAAAAGCTTATTCTTAGAGGTCAACCTGAGGATATGGTGCAGAAGAAATTTTAGGGAAAGGTTTGGAAGATGAATACCATACCAAGAGTGAAGACGTTCATCAGGAAATGCATACAGTCTTTTTTGCCATTGAATGAGAGAGTGGCCAGGATTCTCCCGTATATCAATAAGATTTGTCCCATGTGCAGTAAGGATGAGGAAACACTTACGCACGTCTTCATGGAATGTGAGTTCATCAGGTGTGTCATAGCCTACTTAGGTTTTAGTCTAGAGTTTTATATTAATAACTAGTCGGATTTTCATTGTTGGCTCCAAAATTGGTTCTACAGAGGAAGAATGAATAGTTTGGGGAATATAGAGTGGGCAGACATCATGACAATCATATGTATGGAAAAGCAGATGCGATTTGGTCTTTAGGAAAATTAAATTGAACTATCAAAGAACAGGAAACAACATAACAAGCATGGTGAATTGTAACAGGAAAGTTGGAGTAAATATGGAATCAGAAATCCAGATTGTAGCAAATAAGAAAACTATAGTAACTAACTTACTAGCAGTTAAAATTAATGTAGCTATAAATACCAGAAGTGAACAGGAAGTAGGAGGGATAGCACTAATGCTTTCTGATCATGCAGGAAAAATTTCAGGGGCAAGGTGCAAATGCTTCGAAGCAGGTTCAGGGGAAGACCTAGAAGACGCGGCAGTTTCTATGACAATCCAGTGGGCACAACAGCTTAATCAACCCTTTGTTGAAGTTGAGAGTGACAGTGCGAAAGTCCTTGAAGCTGTTAGATTTCAGATAGAGATGGTGAGAAAAAATTGAACAAAGTTGTATGCAGGCAGCGACAAAAACTTTTTATTTTGTATTAGGAACTTAACGGAACTTAGTCTTATTCCGAAGTCAGAAAACTACCTGGCAGAACTCTTGGCCGATAGGTGTGTGGAACAAAATTTGTGTAAACAGTGGAAGGAGCCACATATAAACTTTGTATTGGTGAGCCTTCTTCAAAGGGGTGAAACAACATTTTGTGCTTTGTAATCTCAGGGTTGGCCCTGGCTTATTTATTAAAAAAAAAAAAAAAAAAAAAAACTGTTGAGATTGTGCTTCCCCATGGCATCTACTATCCTCGCAATCTTTAGGCTAAGTCTTATGGGCTAGATTGGACTTAGGAGGTTTCCCAGGATGACGTGGATGGCCAATCTAGCAGCTAGATATCTAGTCCATAGGACTTAGGAGGTTGCTATAAGTTATTTTTGTCTATTTGACGTGGATAGCCAATCTAGGAGATGTGAGAATACATTCAACACTAGATATCTAGCCCATAGGACTAAGCCTTACATGTCTATCACTTGAGTGATTAAATTTATACATTATATTAGAGAGTAGCTATAAATTTATACATTATATTAGCACCAATCATTCTGATATGCAATCATTTAAGGCGGAACATCCTAATGTAGCTTATGTCATCTATACTAACAATAAATTCATGAAGCACCCACTGAATGCTTAACAAGGTCTAACATACAGAACTATAATCGTCTCAGAAGTAGCAAACACCGAAAATTTATCAATCATGAAGAAATTAGAACACACCGGCATCCAAGTTTCTGATGCATATTGGTGACGATTGTATTCCTCCTCCTCTTTTTCTTCTCTGTCATGTTCTATCATACTTTGTCTTCACCTGCAGAAATTGAGACCATACGCTTACTCGAGTTTATCAAGAAAACGCTCATTTGCACGATATAATAATACTTAAAATTAAATCATCAACTTACCCTGTTCTCAAAAAAATAACGATGTCTTTCCCATAATGTAGTGCGTATATGTTCTTTAGCCATTACCTTTATGTTCTTGCAGTTGTCAATCACGGTAACTGGAGATGATAATGAATAATAACAGAAGAGTGAGAATACTTCTTCGCATAAAGATTGGAAAAGTAAGGATATTAGCGACTTACTATTTGCTAATCCACCAGTGCAACTGTCAAACATAGCCGCAAATACTAGTGCTCTTTCAACCAAAGTAATTGCCTCTACAAGCCCCATGTCCGGACGAATATTTCCTTCTGACAAGATAACTTCCACGTAATTACGACAGGATCCAGAACAGTAGAAAGATTTTTCCACATCAAAACAATAGAATTTGTCGGCACATGAAATGCATGGAACTGGAGCTCGGTCATCCTAAAACACATCATCCAAAAAAATTAAAGATACGAGCACCCAAAGAAACAGCTAATGAAGAACTATAAAGAAAACTCATACCTCTAGATCATCAAATGCGCAAACAATAACTTCAGTCACTCCATTCAACAAGGGAGCTTCATCTGCAATATACTCGGCAAACTTACGGACCGTGGGCCTTCCTTTGCCATTTTTGCTCAAACATCTCATATACTTTCGCAAAATACTAACAGTATTACTGAAACCTTTCCAAACTCCACATACGGCAATACACAAATCATCAAATTGTCTAACCTTATCAATTCTAGACAGCAATGCATTGTCGGAATAAGCTGATGTTAGTTTTCCATCCCCAGCTAGTATGATAAATTTATTAGTTTTTATGACGATTGTAGTCCCATGGACTCGAGATCCTTCTCCCATGGAGAAGTTTCCCAAGTGTTTTGGAATACTGGAGACCGTACATATTTTACTGAACTCTTCTTTAAGCAAATCTGGAGTCAAAATGTCTGGCTTGATAAGATTTTCTATCAATTGGCATTCTTCATCTTTTGACAAGACTTGAAAGAACCTTTGAGCTGTGTGATCGACACTGCAAAAAATGGAGACATATTCGCTAAGATTACTAGCTATAGTAGTTAGCCAACATGAAAGTCGTACAAAACAATAACATTGCAAATGCACAAAATCATATCAGAATTGATACAAATATCATCTGGCAACACTTTAAGCAGCAAAATAGGCATACGACGTAACAAGTTCATGCACTAAAGGGTTAATTATTTATCTACATTATCTTGTATATCTCAAGAGAAAGACGAGAAATTATAATTATGCAACCTGAACCCTTGTCAAAATAATGGTTTAACAACTGATTGAACACATGACCAAAAAGTTTAACAACTAGCAGTCAACCTATATAACAAAGGCTTTTCTCGTAGAAAGTAGCACACATGTGGTTCAGTAAAGAAAGAGATCAAAGCCAAAAAGAACCTGTTGAAGTACTCATAAATAGCCTCCTCAAACGCATCATTGTCCTTTCCCTTATGAAGACATCTGTTTCTTGCATTCTTCAAGTTTGACGACTGTAGTGATTTCGAGATTTCTGAACCACACTGCAAGTCATTTTTATTACATGAATCGAATGAATTTAAAAGTGAGAAATATACACAAAAAAAGAAAGTGCAAAGCGAGAATATAGATTAACTGAGAGTACCTACATTTACCATGGGTAATTGAGATATCTTGCAAGCCAAAAATTTGTATTTGCTATTATCCTCAAGCGAACAGCAAAAATCCTTTAATAAAGATTGCCAATCACCAGAGCTGCAGCAGAAAAACCATGAAATTTTTTCATTAGTGTGGCTATGAATAACAAACCTCGCTTAATTATTTAAAATTAAGGTAAATCTCACAAGGAACTATGTAAAAGCTACTTCTTCTTAAAATGAAAGAAATTACCATGGCTCTAATATTTTCTTAAAGGCCTCAACAGCAGCAGTATAGTCACAAACATGAGCAAGAAGCCTCCCCATCTGTCAAGTTAAAGTCAAACAACCAAAAAAAAAAAGAAAAAAAATTAAAATAATATATGAGATATAAATTTACATCATCAAGAATATAGTACTTTTAAGCTCTACAATGGATACTAATTCAAGGCATGAAAGAGTGAGTCTTTTGGGCCTCAAACCTAGCCAAATATGAGAAATTGGAACATTGTTGGCACATTCTAAACAAAACCCTCACATGCAATCCACATTCTTAACAAAACCCATGCATGTTAAAGATTGGAAGGTTCATGAAAACCCTTTAGATGAACCACCATTTTTCCCAAGTGTTTAAACTCACATTAGAGCAAACTAAACATATTCATTTCGTGTTTCTTTAGGGAGATGAGTGATAGATCAAACAACTTTTTTAGAAAAAAGCAATACAGTGCTCAGAAACAGTATGAATCAAGAGTAGTTTCTCTTACTCGTGATCCAATAACATCCAACATTCATCTTTAAAATCAGTAAAGTGATTTTGGCTTAACATTCAGTTTTTGTTTATATTGTCATAGTTTCAATATGCCATCTTTGGGCTGCAGTGGCATGCCGTGTAAGATAAGCAATATTCTTTTATAAGTAATACTATTCAGACCTGCAAAAAGTTTCTATATTCCCAGAAATTGATTTAAGTTGTGGGTGCCTATAAAAGTACATCATCATTGATTAAACAAAAGGGCATAAACTTGGATGTATGTTGATTCATTCAAACAAAGACTCATCCTAAGCATGCAAATTTCACACTAGAAACTTTGTCTACCCTATTCGAAAGTGAATTTCTAGTGAAAACGTGTCGACTCACAGTGTGTAATCAAGACTGAACAAACTGTTGTCAAGAACTAATTAATTCTGCAATAATAACAAAAGAAAGAAATGGGGTTTGAGAAAGTACCTGTGAATGTTGCTTATCAAATTTGACCACTAGAAGTGTCGAGCCTAACTTGGAAAGAATCTCATGAGCAGGGTCGTACATTGCTTGCTGCTCCCCCATAGAAATGTATACGAGGAAGGCTGCAAAATTCCCAAACATTTAAAGGACATTTGTGTGTGTAATCTTGTAATCAAAGGAAAAAAGCTAATACAGAAAAATTTACCTTCTGGGTCATCCGAGTTAGCCACCCTTTGCTTCTTGAGCAAATTAGAAAGCACCTGCACCAAGGCAAGCAATATCGTTGGTACACATAATAACATAATATATTGTTATTTTTAAGAAAAGTATGTAATAAACTACACAAAGATACAAATGTTAACATTATTAACACCTAATTGCATTTAACAGAAAACCTGTAATTGAATGCAGAGAACAGCCCAGAACAGAAACTTGTCCTCCCGGACAAGCTTATACATTCCAATGGAAACCTGCCAACGTACAATGAAATCAAATCAAGAAAACAGGAAATAAGCAAATCCAAAGAAAAATAAAACAAGAAAATAATTTAGGTTCTTGGATACCCCTAGTTGCTTTACAAATGAAGACTCACGAGCATAGCAATTAAACAATCCCCTCATTAGTTGCAAACTTTCAAAACCTTCCCGACAAGCATGTTCGTAATAAATAATAGCCATATCCACTGCAGTGTTCATCAATAAAATAAAAAACGAGAAAAACTATTAGCGGATGAAGTTACTACTATCTATTGCAAAACTGTAGGACAACAGTTGTTGACTTGTAGTGAACCTGAATTTCAAACTTTCTTACCTACTGTGGTACAATCAACATTTTGATGCAAAGGGATAGTACTTACAGCGACCGAGACGTTGGCAAACAGTCTCCAATATTGTCAGTACATCGGGAAGAACTGAAATATCAGAGAGCATGTGTTCCTTGGTGTCTGAGCAAATAGACAGTGCTTCATCTTTACCGGCAGTTTTCTCATAAATCAATGCCTTCAGAGCCTAAGTAACAGGGAATAAATAGAAGGGTAAAACTTAACACTAAAACTGATTAAGTAACTTGAATCTGAATTCCATACCTTAAATATTATATCTAAAATGTGGAGGAGAAAATAAAAGCTAGACTAACACATTGGAACAGCAATTTTAGAACACTAAACTAGATTTCCTCAAAAACAAACTACCAATTGAACGAATTCGTTCAATCTTAATTTTGAAAAAAGAGTTTCACTTAACTGATTTCGTATAAGAACAAAACAAAGAAAACTTGCACGAGGTGTGAAAGAATCAATAAACAAATTTAAATTAAACCAGCAAAATGTACTAAGCATTACCAAAACGAGTGCAGAAGACGGAAACTCGGATTGTAGAGCATTGATGAGCTTCAGAGCTTTTATGAACTGACGAGATTCAATGGAATCTTTAACAAGTTGGATTTGGTTCTTTAGGATAAGATTTTTCGAAGATGCCACAGCTTGTTTCAATTTGAGTAAATTTTATTGAAGTTAGCACACACACAGAAGTATATGGAAAAATTAGAAGCACAAAAAAGAACACGACTGTTGAATCGTTACCTGAAGAAGCTTGATCCTCTAACTTGCGGCTTTTTGACGATTGTTGATCCGGCGATGAGCTGATCAAATCCGCTGATAGTGAAGTTTCAGGCTCAAATTTGGAACGTTCTCTTTTGGGTAAAGATACAACTTCCTGGTGCAACATATCATTCTTCATCAAATCTTGTTTTTTCTGATAGAAAGGACCAACAAGATCAAACAAATGGTAGGAGAAAGGCTGAAGAAACAAGCTAATATAAACCCAAAAGAATTGGGTGGGAAAAATGCACATTGTATTCTTGGGTTTTGAAAATAAAATTTAGTCGAAAGTTTTGTTACCATATCCTCTTGAGTGCTTATGGCTAGGGTTTCCATTGCTTATGAGAAATCCTTACGATCAGAACCTGAGTTACATTAAAAATGTAAAAGTAAGCTTAAAATGGAAAGAGAAAGAGACCAAAAAAAAAAAAAAAGCTTAAAAGGCTAACCTAGAAGTTGATTGACTCTAAAACAAGCCATACCTGGACATATATATCTATCAATCACCTCATGAAGTGAATCATAATAATCGCCAGAACCCCAACAAAAATTCCAGAATTCCATCAATCCACCCTAAAAACACAATTAAAGTCGGAATGATTACAATTTATTTAAACCAACAACAACAAGTCCTTCTACAGGTTACAAAATAAGAAGAAAATTCCGAGAACTTACCGCGGAACACCAGCAAAGGAACGAAAATAAGAAATTTCACGGCATGGGAGTGCAGCAGTGATAGATTACAAAAGAGTTTTTGAGGTTACAGAAACAACGAAATGTTAAAATGGATAGAGAATTAGATTAAAATGGGATGTTAGAAGGAGGAACTGTTAGGGCATGCTCCTTTCCCAATTCAGAAGGACTACTCAAAAATGGTGGGGGACTACTTTGTGATAGAAATGTCTACCCTATACTTATAAGGGGTGTCCTAAAGTGTGAAAATGACTAACCTACCCTTCACCTATATATATATAAATATATAATAATCACCTCCTCCCATCACCACCACCTATATATATATATATATATAACCACCTCCTCCCATCACCACCGCCGCTCACCACCACCGACCACCTCAAATAACCACCACCGCCACCTCTATATATAGCTTCATTTAAATCATAAACAAAACAAAATCAAAATCAAAATTATAACAAACCCATTACTGTTCATTCGTTTTCCGTTGAAAAAATGAGAAGTACCACGAAGACGAGACTCCCGGGGTTATAGTCACCGATAATGAGCAAGCAATAATGAACGCCGTGAGGATAGTCTTTCCTAATGCACAAAATTTCCTTTCCACTTGGCATATACAATGCAATCTTAGAAAGAATTGTAGAAGTCATATCCAAAAACCGAAGGCAAAGAAAGGAACTAAACGTGTCAAAGAGGAAGATGAACGTCTCAGCAAACTAACTAAAGAGGACCGAGAGAAGGAGAAAGAAAAAGAAGACGAAGATTGGAAAGAAGGTGAGATCAAGTTTGTGTTATTCATGAAAGTGTGGGATAAGGTGGTTTGGTCGATGAGTGTTGCAAGATATAAGATAAACTTGAAGGAGTTCGAGGAAGATTGGGGGACTAATTACCCCAAAGTAGTGGAATATTGCAAGAAACAATGGTTGAGGCCACACAAAGAGAGGTTTGTGTATGCTTTTACTTACGACTATAAAAATTTCAAACTTGAATCCACAAGTATGGTAGAGCAAGCTCATGGGAGACTCAAAGGTCTACTTTTCACAAGTCAAAATGGGATTGTGACGGTGCAACATGCTATCCATGAGTACACTAATAATGATATCAACAAGATAAAAAAAGCAATTCCAAGAAAGTAGCTTTCGGAAGTTGAGGGAGTTTAAGGAGGATAATTGGATGCTTGTTGGTATACACTGCAACATCTCGCATTGGGCAATACGTTTTATGATGAAACATCTCACTTCGTTTAAAAAGTATAAAAAGTATGACGACCCGAGCAGTCCTTGTAAGTGTAGGATAATGAAGGCTATCGGACTTCCATGTCGTCATATGCTTGGTAGGTATAAAACTCCCATTCCTCTTGATGATATCGATCCTATTGGAAGCAATTATCTTTCAAACCGGCTCCAAGAGAAGATCTCGGTGAAGAGTTTGGCGACATGGACCTTGGGAGAATAATCCTCGAAAAGTACCCCAAGTTGAATAGGTTGGACAAACAAACTATGAAGCACAAGTTGATGCCGATTGTTTACCCTTTTATTGAAGAACTTCAAGAACCGGAAAAACAAGATCCAACGGGTAGACTACCAACCACAAAGACGAGGGCAGAAGAAAGATAACAAATTAAAGAGTATTTGAGTACAAAATGCGATCAATCCGAAAGGGAACAAATTAAAGAGTATTTGAGTACAAAGTGCGATCAATCCGAAAGGGAACAAATGAAAGATCATTTGAGTACAAAGTGCGATCCATACGGACATGTTTATACCGAGGCGCAATACAAGGAGGAGCCGGCTAAAAAGAAAAGAGGTCGTCCGCGAAAAGAAACAACCACACCAACCGTTTCAAACTTGAATCCAAATGGCACTCCACTTCTTGAGAGTCAAGCAAGTGTGGAATTTGTTGGAAATAAAAGGGGTCGTCCAAGGAAGGATTCAACTACACCAACGGTCTCAAGCTTGAATCCAAATGACACTCTACCTCTTGAGAGTCAAGCAAGCCAAGGATATGTTGCGAAGAAAAGAGGTCGTCAAAGGAAGGTATCACAACCGGTGTTCCAAGAGTATCGCGTACATCTCCTTCCAATTATTCAAGAGTTCTTTATTGTTACCGACGACGTCCCAAAAGATGGAAATTGTGGGTTTCAAGTTGTCTCGCAACAATTGGGACACCTAAGTGGAGCAGTTGAGGATAATCTCTCCCAATGCCAATACATAAGAAAGAAGATGGCCGCCCGACTAGAAAACGACAAGGAGTTTCATATCTCAATGATGCTAGAAGGTTCCATGGAGGAAAAATAAGTAACTTTTAAAGATTTGATAACTAGTGTTAAAGGACTGGAGGGAAATGCACTGGTCAAATGGGAGCATTGGTTGAGAGTGCCGGAGTGTGGCCATCTATTGGCGGATACGTGGAATTGCGTGGTACATTTTTTTAGTAAGGGACTATCTATATCATTTGCACTGAAACATGCGGTTTGCGTGGAGCAACTCAAGCATTGAAGAATTATCATGGCTTTGGTGGATAAAAATCATTTTATTGGTCTACAACTTAACAAGGAACGTCCATTACCTCCTCTTTGTAGGTTTAGTTTTTGGGAGAAGTTCACAAATAACAAGAGCAAGGAATGGATGAAACTTTATGAGGAAAACATGGATCTTTGGAATGTTTTAGATGAGTCTAGGGAATGTCCCATAGATTTCACTAAACTCCCTTCAATAGATTTGAGTGATGATTGATTATGGTAGGAACTAAGGAATCTTTTTGGAGTACTTTTGTAATCGCAGTCGTGTTTTGTGTAATGTACTTTGGCGGACTACAAATGAATAAAATGGATGTGGTTTTTTTGTGTATACTACTTTGGTCGGCATTATATTTGTCACACGACCCTGCCGGCCTTACCAAAGTTGGGATGTTATTAATTCGTCAGGCTGCCTGCTGCACTGCGTGAAAGCACAGGAAAATAGGTCGGGGACGGTCGACAAGGTTTTTCCCTATTACAGTATCGACTGTCCCAGGGTCGGTCAGGTCTTATTTTCGTCAGGTTGCCGACTTTTATATGGTCGACATGGTTTTTGAGGTTACCAATGCCGACCAAAACAGACAAAAAAAAACTTGTTTCTGGATGTTCTCGTTTTACTAAGTCGTCAAGGTTTATGAGAGACCTGCCGACAATATATTCACCGGAATGGTGTTTAAACTCTTAAGTGCCGACTGTGAAAAAGCCGACACGCTTTTAATTTAGTCCAATGCCGACTATACATCGAATACAAACCTTAATTAAAGCATATAAACGTTAAAAACTTAACCCTAACACATTTGGGACATAGATAGTATCTTTTTCCGGTACACAATTTCTTAGGAGAGGTAATTAGCTTTATCTTACCATCGCAACATGGATCTGTGCATGGTAGAAGGTTGATTTTAGCAACTTCATCTTCATACGGAGCTAGGCGCTCATCTATCCAATAGAAAAACCCACAGCAAGTGCATTTTGAAGCATACGGATGATATACATCTCCTACTGCATCTTTCATGAGAAATAAGAATCCCTTAAAACCTTCAATAGTGCATTTGCTTCCATGAAAGGGATAATCGTTTGCAAAATGACCACTTAGTGTACAAAGACTACAAATATTTAGTTGTGTTACACTTGAAACTTCCATTCTTTATGCAAGGTTGAAGATGAAGTTGAGAATAGTTTTATAATAACAATACACCTAATATCTTGATTTTGAAATTTATAGCCGTTGAGCATTTAATCGCTTGTACTTTGTACCTAAAAATTGCAACTAACATTTAAGTCGACAAGGTCGAGATTTCAAACCATGCCGACCACCACTCCCTGACAGCATTATGGCATATAAATCCTAGTATGGTCAGCAAGGTAGAGTTTACACACTATGCCGACTCTGTAAAACTTTAATATTGTCTAAAACTGCACAAAAAAGAATAAGTTTTAAAGCAACTGAAACTAAAAATTAAAATAAGTTTAACAAGTCTAAAACCACAATCTAAGAGTTAAAAACAAACATAATGTAAGTGTTCAAACCACAATCTAAGTTTCTAAACCAAGTGAAACATAATAAAGTTTAAGAATTTCATGGATCCTTCTCATTGTTGTTATCTTCCTCCCCATCACTAGCTTTGTCACCATCACTAGCTTTTGCACCAGCATCAACTTTTGCTTTTCCCTTATTTGGACCTATGTAGTCACCGACCTCATTGTAATAGGGTTCACTCGGAAAAGTCACATGCCCCAAAAAAAGTTCTTGGATCAATCTCCTTCTTCCCCTCTCGATGATGTGCATTCAACATAGTTGAGGGGATTGCTAGGACTGTGCATAAACCTTAGGAATTCTTCAGGATCTTTCTTACCCATCAGAAGTAACTTTCTTACAGGGAAATTCTCTTCAGTTTCATCTTTATGATCTTCTAAATTGGGATAAATTTCGTCAATAAATTCTAATAGCTCTTCTGCAGTTACCGTACGAGGTAGATCTTCTTTTTTTTCCTCTGGGAACCTAAACCATGCACAAATAAAAGATATGAAATTTTTACACACTGAAAGATGGTTCTGGTCATATGGTCGGCAAGGTCGAGAATATATACATTGTCGACTAATACTTACTCGGCATGGTTGTAATCATATACCAAGTCGACCAACACAGAGTCGGTAAGATCCTATATAAGAAAGATGCCGACGGTTAGCTTAGGAAATTAAGGTTTTTGTGACCTAAAGTCGGCATGGTACAAGTCGAAGACAATGCCAACCAGATGTAAGTCGACAGGGTTTGTTATTATACCCTGTCGGCCCTGGTTATTGTCCAACAGTCACCATGGTTGTTATGAAAAGTCGGCAGGTTATTCATCCTGAGACCATGCCGGCTTTTACAAAATATCAATGGTCGGCGTGGTTTTAAATTATTGACCTTGCCGACCAAAAACCCTGAAAATCATATTTTTCGATTTCTAACCTAATATAACAATCATATAACACATCGAATAATGGGTTGAGTTTAGAAATCACTTGCGCGGGTCTTTTTTCAGGGTGGAGGGTTTTTTTCAACATTCTCAGGGATTGGATTTTCGGGTTTGCTAGTTCCAACTTTTTCCTTACCTTTTCCCTCTGGTTTGGATCTTCTCATGTTACCCGTTGAATCTCTCTTGCTACTGGATCGAACCATTTTTTTGTAGAATATCAAAATTGGAATAAGATGAAGGAAGGAGAAGAGGAGATGGATTAGAGAAGAAGATTTAACGTTTTTTAGGTTAATTAGTGCAGGGGTAATAAAGTAACTTCATCATGTTTTGACCTCGCCTTATTAAGGGCACATGTCCATTTAAATTTGGGTATACCCCAATTAATTTGGGTATACGCCAATCTCGCCAGGTTAAATAAAAGCAAACCCAACACTACACGGCACAAATTAAGAACTGTAGTATATTACTTCGTAAATGCCATATGGTATTCATGCCAGAGAATCAAACTTAAAAGTCTGTACCTGGATTATCAAAGAGGATGCAGCTCAATAATGCTAGGTTTACCGGGAATTAATTCCATAATAATAAATCCCGTCCCTCACATTGTCTGGGACCCACTATAGCCTAATTTTACCCGTTTTTTTTGGGCGGCAACCTAGCATCACGGTTAGAAGTTGAAAAGAGTTATGTAATGTTTAAACTTGTTTCATTCTGAGCTTAATGAAAATTTCAGTTGGTTTTTCTAGCTTTAATTTGTGAATTAGTAGATCCTATTCTCACCATAATGGAAGTGCCTTGATGCCTATAGTCAACAAGATTGTTGAAGGCATTTAATGATAGCGCGGATGTAAAATGAAGGTGGGGGGAATGTGTATATTTCCAAATGAACATAAAAGGAAGTCTAAAGCTTTTAAAAAATCAAAACCAGACCTCACATGATGTAATGACTTCTCCCTTATCAATGAATCAATAGAAAAAAGAGGCTGGCTCCAACTAATTAATTCAGCAGTTACTTTAGAAGTCAAGCTTTAGTCTCCATCAGAGTTCAGTAGTTACTCCAAATTCAAGCTTTAGTCTCTATCAATCACTGCTAGCTCTTAGTACTTCAGGCTATTACATCTACTCGACTAATATAAAAACTAATTTCAAACTTCCATAACATATTATTAACATATATAGGTGTTGCTGAATTGTTAAGTAACACTCTATCTAATCATCCCCAAAACATACACATTGGTATGACACAAATTGATAAATCACATGGATTACTGAGCCAACACCAGCACACTGAAGCACCAACTACATAGAGGCTAGCTGTCTCATTCCTCAACTCCCTTTTTTGTGTCACTCCTAGACGCCTTGTTGGTTTTTCGTCCTCTTCGCCATTTTCATTTCCCTTGATATATAACAACCAAGGACAAAAAAAACCAGGGTCAGTTGTATCTCTATATCCGAACCATCTCAAAAATCACCAGAACATTTAAAAATGGTACAGATTTGGCCTAACAGAAATGATCTTCGAACAGTTTTAGCCCATATTTGGCAGCAATAAGTTGTACTAAGCATTGGCAGCAAGAAACTATAATATGCATTCACAAAGGGACCAAATGAACTACTCAAATCCGGTAAAACACTTCCCAACAATCAGAAGCTTTTCGCACTGCCACTGCCACAGCCAGCATTTTGCTTTCCGGGACAACAACCTAATCAGTGCATAAAGGCTAATACTAAGGGATGAGCAATGTCTTCTCAGGTTATCTTTTTGATCCTAAACCATATTAAACATGAGGACATGTAATACAACTACTTATTTGCTCTTAGAATTCAAAGTAAAAGAGGATAAGTGTGAAACTAAAAGACGTGACTTGAAATTTAAAAATGACACAAGAGAAAAAAAAAACTCACGTTGACGAAATACTCGAGGGCATTTGGCCACAATTCATCTTTAATTAGCTCGGACACCTGCAGAATAATTGAAGGGACATTTTACGAGATAGAAGGAAGATGTTCCAGTATTGCACCATAAAAACAAAAAAATCATAGTTCCAAATTTGGGAGAGAAAAAAGATAAATTACCTCATCATGGTACCGTTCTCTAATAACTTGAGGAGCACAAAACCAGGTGAAGAAGCTGTCTCACAAATAAATAAAGATTAATTATCGCATACTCACAGAAAGAATCATACAATAATTGTTAATCTTAATGCAGGTTGAAGCAGAATCAATAGGTTGATCTTTCGAAATCCTAACATTTGAGAGAAAGCCTGCACGACTTTACTAACTTCCCCAAATAATACATGCATTTAGGTGCAAAACAAATTGCAGAAACTACAAAATGGACTTGCAAGCCATGTACAAAAGAAAAGATGTCAATAACTACTGTAATAGATTATAATAGACTTTTCAATGAAGCTACACATTACAAACAAATCAGCGTAAAACATTGTAAACAGAGTGATAAGACTTCTAACCCTGTCTCAAGATCGGGCATGTCGTGTGAATAATCAGTAGTAATGGCCTCAGCCTGCTTAGACAAAAAGATAATGTGTGAAATTATGCTAATGTGAATACATAGAACTAGATAGAACAGATAAAATTTTCTTTACCATGCCATCCTTCCAGTCGATCTTGACATCACTTAAGTTAGTGGTTCCATCTTTACATAATGTAATTCTCTTAGTGAGACTTCGGTTTGTGAAGTATGGGTTGTCATTGAACTTCTGCAATCAAGAAAAAGAAGTTACCGTAGAAACTCAATAAAAAACGCAAACCAAAAAGTGAAATTAACAAATGATAAGAGTGTTAATACCAAAATAAGAGGGAAGGAGGGATAAAAAAATGAAACTCACTAATGTAATCGTGTACCCAGATACGACATCTTCCTCATCTTTAACATCCATAGAATTTACGAACCTGAATATCTGTATCAAATAAAGAACATAAGTTGGAAACTTAATATCAAAGGAAAAAACAACTTTTCTTACAAAGTTCTAATGATTCTGGAGCATTTTTCGGATTTCTATGTTAATTAGCTTTGTTTCTTAGTTTTTATTTATCAGCTCACATAAAGGGTGTTTTGGTCAGTCTAGATAGTTTTACGGTTCCTCCTAGGGTTACTTCGTAGTATAAATAGTAGTCATCGTGACCTTTAGAAGGAGACATTATTATTGATTTTAAAAAAATAATCGAAAGATTATCAAGAGTAATTTGGCTTATCAATGTCTAGTTAATTTCTATAGTTCTATTCTTCTATTTTCTGTTTTCTAGTAGTTTATGCTTGTGTGTTACTAGCCAGTCCGCATCAACTAAACTGATCTGTTTCAAATAGTAGAAGGTAAAAAAAGAAGTACAACCTTTTGATCTTCCTCCCCAAAAAGATCGCCAAGAGAGTGATGACTCAAAAACTGCAAAAAAAGTGACACAACATATAAAAATTGAATTAATATTGAGAGAAAAGAAATCTCAGAGCAAAGGGTTGTTAGATTACTTACAGCAAATAACCAGAAGTTTGGAATTGCTTTAAGAATTTCATCTCTTTCCAGATAAAGAGGTCTCGTATCTGTATTACATTTCTGCTCAATAACCAGTTGGTGTTCTTCGCGTGCATTTTTCTCAAATCTTCGCTTCACTGCAACGCATTCACGGTATTCTTCGCCTCTAATCTATAAAATATTCACAAATTAGATATAACAATCAACAGTCTCAATAATAAATAAAGGGAGATTAAATATGAAGAATCTGACCACTTCAAGCTTGTCTTGTATATTCTCAATTGCATCCAAAGCAATCTTCTTCTTGTTTTCTTCGTCAATTTCCATTGCTCTAGTAAAAATCTCTGGCAAAAAAGAAGAAGGAAAATATTAGGGCTCTTATTTAAAATAACTAAGTTATATGATACTGATATATATAGAAGAGAGTTAAAGTCAGAAGAAAATATTAGGGCTCTTATCGCATCCAAAGCAATCTTCTTCAGTATAAGTCAGAATGCACTTATTTTTAATAACTAAAGCTTGCACCAACAATGATCCAAATCAAAATTTATCATAAAACCATGACTAGTTTCATTGTCTGTCAATTTCCTTCATTGTACAACTAATCTTTGAGTAAAACTCCTGCACTTTATCTATCGGAGGAAGCTACACGCTGCCAATGAAATCTACCAAGTAAATAAAGATACTGAGATTAGAATATTGAAGGACACAAATCCACACCAAAATCTGAAGAGTTCAGTTAAAAAAGATATTTAAATCTTACTATAATAAAAAGGAGGGACAAACTGCGCATGGCGCACTCCAGACACAAAATATACATGCAAGAAACAGTAGTTCAAAGTTCAGATGCTAACTAATAAGCATCTATACATTGGTGATTACTCATTAGGTACCAAAGAGAAATTGCTATCCAAGATGCAAAATACATGCAAGGTGGGAGACCCACTAACAGCTAAGCAAAAAAATGAAACATTAGACTAATAAGCATCGGTAACTACTTCATTTCTTGCAATCGCTCGCATAAAAGTTTGGCATACAAATAGTGGGTTTCGTGTAATGCACATATGTTGAAAGAGATATACCTAGTGACATATCTTGGTTAAAGTCTCTTTAGTAATGGCAGCATACAGATCATCATTACCAGACCTATCCATCCCAATAAGAGGAAAGAAATTAGTAGAATTTAGCAGGAATCCACAGAATTAAGTAAACCTGGACCAATACTTGAACTTTAATTGTATGGTTGGCCAAAATTGATAGTGGAGAAACAAAAAATTACGAAAATGTACTCAGCCCTACTCGTCTTCCTCTGCAAAACGGATAAAAATAAGAATATGTCACAAAATTTGAAAGAATTAGCAGACAAGGATATTAGTCAGCATTTCAAAAATACATCATCCAAATTAGAGAGCTAGGCAGGTATTGTGGATTTCATGGAGGAAAAAACATGGATCTCTAGCCCAGATTTGTGAATTTATGCAGCTAAACATATCAAACTTCATTACATTATCTCTTAGGCATTTATGCAAACACTTGGCTGGCAATTTGAAAATTAGATAGAAATTGGGAGATGTGACAATTCAATTTGTTAGAATTGGGAATATAGAAATTCGGAAACTCAAAAGAGAGAATGGAAAAACATACGTACCCGCGGTGATGATTTAGCTGGTTGCGGTGGTGTTAATGGTGTATTAGCGGTGGTGAATCGCTGGTTTGGGCTTTTTTTTGTTGGAACTATGGTTAGGGTTTTGATTATGTTTGCTGTGACGTGAAGAGGAATTGGGGGTGGTGGTGTTTCCAATAGTGGTGAAGGAACGACACAGAGGTTCAATTACAGATGACGATTGGAGGAAGCGAGTTGTTGGGTTAAGAAACACGGAGGGCTAGTTTTGTTGTTTCAGTTGCACACGACCGTATTTTTAAAAACCCCCACTTTTTAGCCTAGCATTTTTAGGGGCGACACAAAAGATAAGATAGGTTAAAAATATTTATATGTCCCTTCATAATCGGTAGTTTAGGTTTTTTTTAGCTAAAAAGAGCCGCTGTATAATCGGAAAATTGAATTTCAATCCGTTTTTGTAAAATCTGATTTTGGGGTTACTCTATATTCGGTAGTTATATGAACTATCTTGACTACCGAATATGGTAGGATATTTGCAAAGAGAGCCACAGTATAATCGGAAGTCATGATAACTCTTCCTTTCTTACCGATTATAGGCTCAACCAAAATTTCAAAAAAAAAAGGATATTTGCAAAATCTCATTTTGGGGCTACTCTATATTCGGTAGTGATATGAACTATCTTGACTACCGATTATGGTAGGATATTTGCAAAGAGAGTCACTGTATAATCGGAAGTCATGATAACTCTTCCTTTCTTACCTATTATAGGCTCAACCAAAATTCCAAAAAAAAAAAGGATTTTTGCAAAATCTGATTTTGGGGCTACTCTATATTCAGTGGTTATATGAACTATCTTGACTACCGATTATGGTAGGATATTTGCAAAGAGAGCCATTGTATAATCGGAAGTCATGATAACTCTTGTTTTCTTACCGATTATAGGCTCAACCAAAATTCCAAAAAAAAATATTTTTGCAAAATCTCATTTTGGGGCTACTCTATATTCGGGAGTTAAATAACCTAAATTCCCTACTGATTATGGTAGCATTTTGCCAAAGGTCTACTTTAATCGGGAGTCAAGATAACTTTATTTACTACCGATTATAGGATAGTCAAAATTAAAAAGATAAAGGATTTTATTTTGGGATACTTTATATTCGGAAGTTATACAAACTAAATTTACTCCCGATTGCTGATTAACTACCGATTGTAAAGGGTAGTTTAGCCATTAAAAAAAATGCCCCGGAAATAACCTACCGATTATGACATTTTTTGTCGTTTTGTGTCGGCCCTAATTCTTTTGAGGTCGCCCCTAAAGACCCGAGGCTTTTTAGTTGCCATATGTCTAGAATATATTATTATTGGGGCTGCATGGGGATTGCTTATTATACTAATTGCAACCAAAACATGGATATGGGGAGATCTAAACTGTGTAAAAGTCCAAAAATACGCTCAATCATTTTAATTTATTACCCTTTACCCTTTTATTAACTAATTAATCTAAAAAAACAAACCGAAATCTTTAATTAAAAAACCGAAAAATCATAAAAAGCAAAAAACAAAAACAAAAACAAAAATCACTCATTCCTTCTTCTCCTCACTTTCTTTTCTCTTTTCTTCTTCTCCTTCTCTTCTTCGTTCAAGGCAATTAGTTGTCGATTCAAATATATTTCGTCGTCGATTAAATTCATTGTATAAAACCATGAAGCCGACGGAAAATCTAGGTCAATCGTCGTCAAATCTACCTCCTCTTGAAGCAGAGAAATCAACTTCATCAACTAAAGATGAAACTGGAGATCAAGAGGAAGTGAATGAAGGAGATGAACCAGTCGCCGAGACTCCTGATATGACTGCAATAAGGTGTGAATTGAAAAACTCACTCTTTATTTAAGCTTTCTATTGATTATTCAATTGGTTTCAAAAAAATTAGGTCTGAAAAAGCAGTTTCTGAAACTGTTTACAGCTAGGAGTTCTTGTTTTCCTAGCCATAAATGAGTCTCACGGTAGGGATCCCTAAGCATAGCCAACCGTAATTGAGTCTTATGGTTGTGATCTATAAGAACTCCTATCCGTAAAATAGTCGATGCGTACGAGATTTCGGAAATCCTATCCGCAACAAGTTGTGTATGGCTAGGTTATTCCCAGCCGTATTTTCATCTGTGTTCGAAAAACAATTTTAGCGATATTGTTTAAGTCTAGGTTTTTTTTATCCGTAATTTTCTTTTCGAACCCTAAGTTTTATTTCCAAGCCATTTCCAGGTAATGACTAGGTTTTTCCTAGCCATATCTGTTATTGTGCTGAAAATTAAACTATCTGTATCTTTCACTTATCTGTATCTTTCACTTATAGGTTTTCCTGTCCGTAATTTGAGTAACCAAGATGACGTTATTTTTTTTTACATCTAGGTCGATTACCAAATATCCCATCTGTAATATTTTTTGCGTCTGGGACAGTAATTTTTTCCTAGCCGTGTTTGTTGTCTCGGCTTGTTTATGTCTAGATTTCCCAACCTTTTTTACTTATTTGCATCTGTTTTTTTTTTTATCTTGTTTGTATTTGAACAGAGCAAAAGAAAAGACGAAGAAAATATCACAAGAAGTAACACCTTATAGTGACTCGACTCAGCAACCTCGTCATGCAAAACCATTGGGTGCAAACGTAAGGAATGCAACTGGAGTTGTGACTGGTGGAGGAAGTGAAGGTGGTGGAAATAGAGTTGGAGCTGGAACTGTTGTAGGTAGTGAAGTTGTAGTTTCCATAGGTAGAGGAAGTGAAGGTGGACTTGTTGTTACCAAAGGAAGTGAAGTTGTAGGAAGTGAAGTTGTAGTTGGTGGAGGAAGTGAAGTTGTAGTTGGTGGAGGAAGTGAAGGTGGAATTGCTGTTACTGGAGGAACTGAAGTTGGAGTTGGCACTTCTAGAAAAGATGAAGAAAAAGAAGAAACCTTGGTCGAAATAAGTGGTGCGGCTATTGATAAAGGTAAATTTGTAGTTGAGGAGGACAAGAGGGAAAATAAGAAGTATCCACCAAAAGAAACGGCAAGACAACTAATTGATGCTATGGTGCTTTTACCTCTCAAGAAGAATGGGAGACCTTGGGGTGCGCCAAAAGATAGATCCGTCTTGTTTGGTTACCAATCATCATGGGCTGCTAGGGTCTGTGCTGCAAAGGTAATAAATCAAATAAATATTTATTTATTTTTATTATGGATTTTTAATGGTAACAACCAAAATTTTATATTATTTCTAGTTTCCCGATAAAGCGGTACCTAAACTAAAGCACCAACAAGGAAAGGTTTTGTCGTTCGACAAAGAGCATCCAGATGTGGTAGCTTTTGTAAAAGCTTCAGGGTTATGGTCTGGAATGGAGGCTTTGCAGAATACCTATGATGTTATGACAGTTTGTGGTTTTAGAGAAAGGTTATTGTCCGAAACCATGACTTTTCTACTCCTGTTCGGCGAGATGACTATGACTCCGGATGATGCAAAGTAAATCACCGTCTTGCTTTGGAAGGAAAGGTTGTGTTTATGGGTTTCAACTATTCTATTCCTTTTGATCAGCTTTATGTCTCAGCGAAAGACTATCTTGGGTGGGGCAAAGATAAAGCGGAAGAAGAGTTTGAGATAGGTTATGGAGCCGCGCCTAGAGCTAAAAGGGAATTTGGTCTACCGGGTGAACGTCGTGAAACAATTAATGTGTCAAGGAAGATTAACCTGGTTCGTCTGAGGGAGACGTTTGGGGATTCTAACCGCAAGACTTCTTGTGGAGAGGTCGTGATGGACCTAGAAATATCTAGACATACAGTTATAACTTACTTTTTTCACGCTCTTTGGACCGTCTTTTTTCCGATTTCTCAGGAAATAAGGTAAATGCTTGTTATTTGCAGTGGTTGAAGACTCCAAGTCTCGATCCGGAAACAAACGACGTACCTAGATACTCGTGAGGCACTACCAGTGTGTTGGACAATCTTTGCAAAGATTCTAGGTGGAATGAAACACAAATTATGGAATGTGTTGCTCTTATCCAAGTATCATTTTGTTTTAATATAACAAATGTTTATTTTTTTTTTTACTTTTATATATTGGTTTGTGTGTAATATCTTATTTATAATTATTTATTTATTTTCCACAGTCATGGGCTTACGACCATTTTAAATGCTCAAGGCCTTCTCGGGATACAAAATGGGTTCTAGAGAAACCTACAGGAGGGAGATACCCCTTTGGAGGGACCCAACACAAGGCTAAAGAGTTCCTTTCTAAATTATCTTGTGTTAGTAAGGAATTATGATGTACCAGCCATGTAAAGAAGCTAACCTTGGTGGGTACATTATTATTCCAAAAAAATCCTATGGGGAAAATCCACGAAGGGGGACGAAGGAAGTAGAGATAAGTAGCACGAACGTACCGTAAAAGCGCCGTCAGCTGTCCACTTCCAAAGTCTCTGGTCTTCGTCATTGTTTAGAGTCACGTCTTGCAACTTGTGCGATAAATCCACCGCTTCTGCAATATCAATGTCTGAGAGTCGCCTTCTCAAGTCCAGGTTCTAATTTGAGTGTCCTTCACTATCGCTGAAGTAAAACTGGCTGACTACATTGTTCTTCTTCCGAGAGTAAACTAAACTAACATTTTGATGTCCCCTATAATGCTCATGGTTTTTTCAACAAATATTTTACCAAGAACATGGATATAACTTCGTTAAATACTGATGTACATGGAGATGATGAAACTACATGCGGAAAAGACAACCCAAAGCAGGCAAAAACATGGAATCAGTGAAAAATTAGTTCTACTTGCTATACTCGAATTGGTCCAACAAATTGCTAAACCTTCTTCGAAGAGCCGCAATAGCCAATTGAAGATCTGAAAGCTAAACTGTTCCCTGCACTTTCAATTTGGATTCGTTTATGCCGCTTCTATGTTTGGCACTAGCATTTTCAAGCAAAAAAATAGGAGGAAAAACTAAAAGACATGGTCGGCTTAAAACCAGCTTTTCTGAAATATTATTTGTGTTGAAATGCAATAACACTTGCCTCTTTTAGATTTGCGAGTCAAGTTTTAGATAAAATTTGAGATCTCTTCCAAGAGATCGACATAATTTTACCGTTTCCAACACACAATCCTAATATCATGTGCCTTTTAGGTAGTTAGTAGCAAACATTCAAACTATTAGTAAGCATGGAGAATTCACACTAATAGCTACCAAGAGATAAAACAAAAACTAACCCGGAAAAAAGCGAACTCGTACCTCTAGCTCATCGAATGCGCAAATAATAACTTCAAACTCTCCTTGCAACATGGGATCTTCCTTTGCTTTTGTTTGTAGGTGAAAATGGTTTCCGATGATTTCGTTAATTGCGGGTGTGCAGGTGAGAAACAATTTAAACCCTAAACAATATACTGCAAGGGAGTACTTTAGATTCGAGAGATCAATCTGTACAAGTCCAGCCTAAACCAAGAAATGGCCGTTCCGGACTTGCTTCGGTCACAAAGTGGAGGAGAATGGGTTGGTTTTGGGGGAGGGAAGCAAGGAAAGTGGTGAGACCAGAATAGTTGATTCTGTAAGAGTAGTTGGGTTACTACGACTTGTTATCAGAAAAGTGAGAGAGCTCACAAGGTGAGATAGCAAGCAAGTATTTCTGAGTGTTGTATCTCCCGTATGAACTTGTTGTCCAATGGAAATAGGTAAGACCTATTTATACAAGTCTCGAGTAAAAACGCATTACTGGTCTCATTAAGGAGTGGGGAAGTAAATGCGAGGAGGTGATAACCGTATGCATGGAATTGATGTTCCATAAAGTGGTTAACGCATGAAACTGGTTTTCATGAAACTGTTAACGTTATGGGATTGATGTGCTATAAAGTTCTTAACACATGTGCTTTATGTCCCATGAACGTTTCACACATAACTTCCCGTATTTACTAACCGCCTCACCCTTATGACACTTCCTTATGACAGGCGTAGTGTACGCCGCACGACGTCTGTGAACCGCCAAACCAATACGCAAAGAGGATCCCCGATTTGTGTTGATGTCTCGAATGTTTTGGAAAACATGTAGCACGTTGTTGTGGCTTGGAAAGTCAAGCTCGGGGAAACTTGCCAGCCTGGGTGACCTTCGACGGTCGATATTTTTCATCTTGAGAGGAGGGGCAACTGTTGATCGTTGCACGCCTTCGTTTTGGTAGTCGTGTAGTGAGGGCCAACGTGGTGGCGCGGCTAGGTTGGCATGCCGTTGGCATGGCAAGGCTTGGCGTGGCCAAACTTATGTTTTCGGGCCAAAGGCTACCATGTGTCTTACGGTAACCTTGGATGGCTAGGATTTGCTCCTGGGATTGAAGGGCAACCGTTGATTGTTGCACGTCTTCGTTTTGGTAGCCGCGTAGTGAGGGCCAACGTGGTAGCGTGGATATGGTGGCATGCCGTTGGCATGGAAAGGTTTGGCGTGGCCAAACTTAAGGTTACCATGTGTCGTCTGGTAACCTTGGATGGCTAGTATTTGCTTTTGGGTTTGAAGGGCAACCGTTGATTGTTGCACGCCTTCGTTTTGGTGGACGCGTAGGGAAGGCCAACAGGGTGGCGCGGCTAGGGTGTGGTTAGGCTTGGCATGTGGGGCCAAGGGTTTTCCATGGGCGTATGGCGTGGCTAGGGCCAAGGCAAGGGCGTTTGGCTTGGCATGATGTGACTAACATGGCTAGGTCAAGGCAAAGTGCGTTTGGCATGGCGGCGCTAGCTTGGCTAGGTTTGGTTTGGCTTGACATGTAGGGCCAAGGCTTTGCCATGGGCGTATGGCGTGGCTAGGGCCAAGGCAAAGGCGTTTGGCTTGTCATGATGTGACTAGCATGGCTATGGCCAAGGCATGGCGCGGCTAGCTTGGCTAGGTTTGGTTTGGCTTGGTATGTAAAGCCAAGGGTTTTCCATGGGCGTGTGGCGTGGCTAGGGCCAATGCAAGGGCGTTTGGCTTGCCATGATGTGACTAGCATGGCTAGGGCCAAGGCAAAGTGTGTTTGGCATGGCGCGGCTAGATTGGCTAGGTTTGGTTTGTCTTGGTATGTAGGTCCAAGGGTTTGCCATGGGCGTGTGGCGTGGCTAGGGCCAAGGCAAGGGCGTTTGGCTTGCCATGATGTGACTAGCATGGCTAGGGCCACGGCAAAGTGCGTTTGGCATGGCGCGACTAGCTTGGCTAGGTTTGGTTTGGCTTGGTATGTAAGGCCAAGGGTTTTCCATGGGCGTGTGGCGTGGCTAGGGCCAAGGCAAGGGCGTTTGGCTTGCCATGATGTGACTAGCATGGCTAGGGCCAAGGCAAAGTGCGTTTGGCATGGCGCGACTAGCTTGGCTAGGTTTGGTTTGGCTTGGAATGTGGGGCCAAGGGTTTCCCATAGGCGCATGGCATGACTAGCTTGGGCTAGGTACGGTTTTGGCTTGGCATGTGGGGCCAAGGGTTTGCCATAGGCGCATGGCGTGACTAGATTGGGCTAGGTGCGGTTTTGGCTTGGCATGTGGGGCCAAGGGTTTTCCATGGGCGCATGTCGTGACTATCTTGGGCTAGGTGCTTGACCAAGCTAGGGTTTTGGGGCAAAGGTCGTTTGGTAACCTTAGACGGACAGGATTTGCTCCTGGGATTGAAAGGCAACCGTTGATTGTTGCATGCCTTCGTTTTGATAGCCGCGAGTGAAGGTCAGTATGGTCGGATGGGGCCATGGCGAGGTGCGTTTGGCATGGCGCAGTGGGTGTGGCTGGCATGATTTGCCATTGGCACGGAGGTGCGTCTAGCATGGTTGGCATGCTTTGGCGCGATCAGTGTGGCTGGCATGATTTGTCATTGGCACAGAGGTGCGGATAACATGGTTGGCATGCTTTGGCGCGATCAGTGTGGCTGGCATGATTTGTCATTGTCACAGAGGTGCGGCTAGCATTATTGGCATGCTTTGGCGCGGTCGGTGTGGCTGGCATGATTTTCCATTGGCACAGAGGTGCGGGGATCATGGTTGGAATGCTTTGGGGCGGTCGGTGTGGCAGGCATGATTTTCCATTGGCATAGAGGTGCGGTGAGCATGGTTGGCATGCTTTGGCGCGGTCGGTGTGGCTGGCATGATTTGCCATTGGCACAGAGGTGCGGCGAGCATGGTTGGCATGCTTTGGAGCGCTCGGTGTGGGCATGATTTGCCATTGGCACACGTGGGAATTAGGGTTTGGCTTGTCAGTAACCCTAATTTGAAAAAAGATACCCGGTAATTATTTAGGGACACATTAAAGGTTTGGTAGAATGTTCCTAGTAAATGCTTGTTACTTTAAATGTTGTGACATCATTGTCTGCTAGGGTTTAGTGTTTTACGATTTTAACCTTAAGCTAAAATCCACCATCAACAGATATATACTTGGCAATTTGTCTGACCGTGGGCCTTCCTTCACCATTTTTCTTCAAGTGTCTCATACACTTATGCACAATACTGACTGTTTTACTCAAAGTGTTCCAAAAATCCAAATATAGCGACACATAGATCGTCCAATTGCCTAATCTTTTCACTTTTAAGAAACAATGCATTGTCAGAAGAAGCTGATGTAATTTTTCCATCAGCAGCTACTACGATGAACTTACTAGTTTTTATAACAATTGTCATCCCATGGACTGCAGATTTAAATCCCTGACAGAGATTTCCAAAATGTTTTGGTATCTTGGAGATGTTAAATATATTATTGAACTTTTCTTTTAGCAATTCCACAGTCATAATATCTTGCTTTAGAAGATTGTCTATCAACCAGTATACTTCGAATCCGAAATCCAAAGTCATTTCCAGTAGCAAGTACCGGGTCGACTAGAGAAAACTCCTAAGAGTAGAACATGGGTTTTACACCGGCCTGTCCGAGCCTCGCACAACTTGCACTATGGAAAGCACAAATACTTGACAATATCCGCGTCGTGATTGTTTTTGTGTTTTGGACAAGATGTGGTAGTTACCGTGTTAATGGGATTACGAATTCTTGACCATTAGTGCGGGTATACTCACATCCTATCCCAGGTGCACAATCTACAGAGTGTTTCCCCTTCACAATTCTGCCTACTGCAGCACTCCAGGGGGATTCCCCCCCTTCACAACTGCAGGGTTGTCTTTACGTGTTCTCTGATTGTGTTGTAAAGAGGGTAGAAAGGAAAAAAAAGGGAGAGTGGTTGTTACTCTACATACCGAAACCCACCTCTTCCACGCGTATTGCCGCCCTCCAAGTCCGTATGTCCAGCGCCAATTCTGGTGAAAGGTTTCAGTTGCTCAAGTCGTTATTTACACACTCGTCCCAAGTTATATTCGGTCTGCCTCTGCGTTGCATCCTTCCTTCAGCGCGCCTGATGTGGCCTACTTGCATTGGGGCATCAGGCGGTCTTCGCTGGAGATGCCCAAAACAGCGCAGTCGATGGTGTGCGTCTCCTTGATTGGCACTACCAGAAGTTTCTTGCAGACGTACTCATTCCGGATACGGTCATGCCTCATATATCCACACGCCCACCTTAGCATCCGCATCTCGGTACTTTTTAGTCTAAAAGTATCCCGATTGTTTATCGCCCAACATTCCGCACCGTATAACATTGCAGGCCTGGTCGCGGATTTGTAGAACTTACCTTTAAGCTTTAGCGGGACTTTGCGGTCACGAAGGACACCAGAAGCCAAACGCCATTTCCCCCCGCCAGATTGAGTTCGATGGCGAATATCCTCTTCGATGCCCCCATTACTCTGAAGTATCGATCCCAGGTAGCGAAACGACTCTTTCTTTGGGACAGGTTGTCCATCTAGCAGCATGTCCTCTTCAAATCTCCCAGAATCGCTGAGATTGAACTTCAGATACTTGGTCTTGGTTCTACTAAGTTTGAAACCCTTCGATTCCAGAGTCTGGCGCCATAATTCCAGTTTTTCCTCCACATCTTCTTTTGAGTTGCCGATAAGCGCCACATCATCTGCAAATAGCATGCACCAGGGGATCTCACCTTGAATTTATCGCGTAACTTGGTTGAGAACTAAATCGAAAATATATGGGCTCAAGGCTGATCCCTGGTGCAGCCCTATCTTAATCGAGAAATCATCTGATATTCCGCCGCTCGTCCAGGACATCGGTAACTGCGTCCTCGTACATATCTTTGATTAAGTTTATGTACTCCTTTTTCTGTTCAAGAGACCACCACATTACTTTGCGCGGTACCTTATCGTAGGCCTTTTCCAGATCAATGAAGACCATGTGCAGGTCCCTCATTTGTTCCTTGTATCTTTCCATAAGTTGTCTAACCAGGAAAATGGCCTCCGTTGTCGATCGTTCCAGCATAAATCCAAATTGGTTTGGAGAGACGCTCGTTTTCCGGCGTAACCGCCATTCGATGACGCGTTCCCAAATCTTTAGGGTATGGCTCATTAGTTTGATTCCTCCATAGTTGGAGCAATTCTGAATATCCCCTTTGTTTTTAAAGATTGGGACGATCACGCTTCGACGCCACTCGTCCGGCATTCGGTTTGACCGGAAAATGTTATTGAAAAGCTTGGTCATCCAAATTATCCCATCATCTCCCAGGCATTTCCACACCTTTGTCGGTATGGCATCTGGACCCAAGGCCTTTCCTCTTTTTGTTCCATTCAAGTCTTACTTTACCTCACTCTCGTGGATGTTACATACCGTGACATCCTCAAGAATATCCACACGTTCGACAACGCCCTCAAGAGTGATGGGTGGAGTGTCACTTTCTCCATTGAAAAGGTTGTTGAAGTAATCCTTCCAACGGGCTTTAATCTCTGCGTCCTCCACCAGCACGCGGTCATCTGAGTCCTTAATACATTTGACCTGAACAAGGTCATGGGTCTTCCGTTCACGCAGCCTTGCGATCCTGTATATGTCTTGTTCGCCTTCTATGGTGTCTAATTTACGGTAGAGATCCGCATAAGCCCGGCCTTTTGCCACACTAACAGCTTTCTTTGCCAGACTTTTCGCCAACTTGTAGATCCGGCGGTTTTCCTCGCTTTCAAGTGCTTTGAGTTTTTGTAATCAGTCCTTCTTGTGTCCGATTGCTTGCTGTACTTCCTATGACCACCACCAGGATTCCTTTGGGTCCCACTTACCGCTTCCTCTTGCCTGTCCCAGCACTTCCACTGCTAGTTGTCGAATCCGACTAGTCGTTTCTCTTCACATCCAGTCAGGTTCATCGTCCTCGCAGAGCACACCTTCGAGAGCGCTATTTCTTTGAAGGTTTGCACTACATCGTCTTCAGGTTCCACCACTTAGTTCTTGGTGGGTTAGCATTTCGCTTTCGCTAGACGCGAGTCTTGATATAGATGTCCGCACCTAACAGTTTATGTTGAGAAACAACGTCGTCGCCTTCTAGTAACACCTTGCAGTCAAAGCATTCCGTTCTATCACCCATCCTAGATAGGATATAATCGATCTGAGTCTCATGTTGACGGCTTTTATAAGTGATCAAATGCGACTTTCTCTTCTTGAACATAGTGTTTGCGATGAAGAGATCGAATGCCCCTGCAAAATTCAGAAAATCCTCCCCCCCCTTGGTTCAACGTGCCGAACCCAAATCCACCATGGACCCTTTCGAATCCCCTACCGCTTGCGCACACTTGTCCATTGAAGTCTCCTCAAATGTAAAACTTTTTGTTTAGGGGGACGCCATTTACCATACCGTCTAAAGACTCTAAGAATCTCTTCTTTTCGTCCTTATCAGTACGTTCATGGGGCGCATACACACTGATAACATTGATCGCCACTTTGCCTAGGAATAGTCTCACTAGGATGACCCTGTCCCCTTTTCGCCGCACTTCAACAACTTTCTCTTCCAAGTCTTTGTGAATTAGAATGCCTACCCCCTTTTTCTGTCGATTCTCACCTAAAAAGTAAAGTCTGGAGCCGGTGTCGTCTACTTTGTGAGCTTTCGATCTAGGCCCCTTGGTTTCCTGGAGGCACAGGATATCCACGCGTCGCTTACGTGCCACAGCGTCTAGCTCGGTCAACTTTCCAAAAAGCGATCCCACGTTCCAGCTACCGAAGCGAATCCTCGTTTCATCAACTAGCGTCCTTACCCCTCGCATCCGTCGAGGTTCCTGCGAGGACCCTGTAATATTCCTATCAAACATCATGTCCGGGCGCCGACCTGATGTGACTAACTTCCTTGCCCCCCGCAACCGTCTATGCGGGGACCATGTACTATTCCTATCACATACTATGTACGGGCGCCGACATGTTGTAGCCCTTGCAGAATTTATCCACCCGCCCAGGATCCGGCTAGGCGCGTCGTTGCTCCAGTTAGGGCAACGTTTTATCAGTAGTTTGTAAATTCATAAGGGTTTTTGTTCGCCTTACTGTGCGTATCGATCATCTATTGGTTTTTGTTCTATGCGATCTCGACCGCGCTCCTCCTGCATATTATCACTTACATAAAAATTTCCAACAACGTTATCTAGTGGCTGCTCTTGTCTAATATCCTTGCGGCTAGATCTGCTTTGCCTTGACGTGCTCCTGCTTGTCCTTGATCTTGAGCTCACACGTGTTGTCCTTGACGTTATTGTGACCTCTGCTCTTGTAATCTAAGGTTTTCCTCTCTTAACTCATCATTTTGTCGCATAAAATTCGCTCGTGCTTCTTCTTCTCTCCTTCTTTCTTCAGCTAGCCTTTGTTTGAGTTCCTCTATTGTCATGTTGTCTTTGTTGTCTCTCTCAAGTCCTCCTTTCGCAGTTCTTTGCTCGTCTTCCTTCATCGTATTTGTATCTGTAGTGTGAACGCTTACCTCATCATAATTCTTGTGATTGTTTTCTTCTTGTACCTGCTGAATTTGAGATCGAATTTGTCGATTCTGGTTGATTCTTTCGCCCATGCTTGATGATTCCGCGTTTTCGCCTTTTCTTCTTCCTGCAATTCTCCCGCTCCTCCTAATCGGTGTCGCGTTCTCTCCTTCATTTGCTTGTCTCACCATCTTTTGAACCTGTAACAATATCTACTCTTGACAAAGGAAAAATTATTCCTCAAAGAGCCGAAAATTCTATTGATGAAAGTTAGTTTGCTAAGATGAAAATTTTTTGTCTCGTTTTACAGATCTATGCTTCTAAAACTCTCAAAGATTAATGATAATATAAACTTTTAATCTAAAACTCTCCAATATTAACGATAAGGTGTTGAAAAGTGATGAATAATTTTTAGCTAAAATTTTAAAGAACTTCACCCACAAGGATTATCATCCAAGTTTGTTTCTAGCGCCAAAATGTAGTTGCAGGAAATCCTACAACCACACCCTAATGATAATCTATGAAGTATTCTAAGAAACCATGATAAAATACTCAAGATCTTTTATTAAAACTTAGAACAAATCTATAGATGATAAGGGCAAACCTTAACTTGGAAAACAAATAACTTTCTCTTTCTTAAATATCTATCCTTAGCTCACCAAAAAGATGTCTCCCAACTAAAAGGGTCTCTCGCTCCTTTTATAGGAGTTTACATAGTGGAGGATAGCTAATAAAGCCCCTATTTTCGGATCTGGGGCGCGTCAATGTAGCTCGAATATTTATATTACCGCATAATTTCTTGTTGGAACAATTGCCGAATTATGCCTGCACAAAAAATAAAATCAAACACGAAACAAACAACGTTATGGCTGAACCGCGGACTAGGTCGCTATCTTTAAGACGTTTCGAGGCTCTGCCCAAGATTGTGCTAGCAGATCTTCAATGGCGTGTCGTCCCCAGGATAAAACAGCCGAGATCAATCTCTTACACAATCACTCTTGCACGGTGAGAGGATGTGAAACTTCTACACTTTCATTCTTGATTAGAATCACTCTAGAAAACAAATGATGCTCACACATTGTTTTCTTTCACAACACTCTTTTCTCTTATTAAAACAAAAACATAAAAGACATACAACTCTTCTTTTAATTTTCCAACCAAAATCTGATTTATAGTCTAGAAATTCAATATTATTTAATGAGAAATTATTATGGTGTAATTAATATTCTTAACTCCCAAAAATAAAACGGTCAAGAGAGAGTAAGAAGTAAATTTCTTTCATGAAGAACTTTATGAGCATTAAAAAAATATTTTTTATGGAAATTAAATTATGTTTTAAAACATATATCCCAACATTTCTTTACTGCCGCATAAATCTTCACACTATTATCGTGACTAGGTGACGTCATCTGGTTCGTCATCCTGGATATGTTGTACGCGTTCGTGTTCGCTTGCTACTAAAGGAATTGTTTCGCATACCAAATAAGTGTGCGGTATTTTGTACCCACAGGTTCCTCACGATAATTTGAATCCAACATGTTTATAT
>JAJJWW010012203.1:49873-252879 GCA_023531295.1 Papaver armeniacum
GGACCACCAAAATCAAACAAATGGTAGGAGAGTCTAAGGAAACAAGCTAATATAAACCCAAAAGAATTGGGATGCACAATATTTTCTTCGGATTTGAAAATATAATCTCTCCAATAGTATCATACAGCTCAAGGAGTCATGGGAGCTCAAATTTAGATCTGATGCATAACACATGAAAAGAAGCATCTATATCAGCTACTGATAGAAAGTGTTAACGATCATAAAGTGGTATTGTAACTCACACTCTCTTGATGTTATACACTGCAGGGAAGAAGTAACCACTACTGTTCCTCTCGTTAATGATGGTGCTATACTAGGACTAAGAGCCATACTGAAGTTTCTGGGGTTTCCAAATGAACAATAAAAGTATCATTTTTGTAAGTTCTATTCAACTTATCATCACTGAGCTGAAACCCTAGAGTTCGATTCTCGGAAGTATCACCTACAGAACCCCACCAATGAACATCATCAGAACCTTGAATCATATCAAATTCAGTAACCCTAGAATGAACAATTATCAATTAGCGTAAATACACCTCTCAATTGATGTTGCATAATAATAAATTCTGGTTCACAACCCAAATACGAAGTATTCCTTGAGCAATTTTTGCCCAATTCCAGCATTGCCAATACTAGAAACACATCTATATAGAAAAAAAATATATAATAAAAATCCTAAAACATGAAACTTAACTGTGAAATCAAGGTCTAACAACAACAAAGACTGACGTTAATGAGATCAGTAGTTTAATTCATGTGTAATAATTACTAAGAATTGAAAAACTTTCTTACCGCGCCTTCTGGACTGCTTATGGCTAGGGCTTGTACTGCAGCATCAACAACTTCTGGATGTGTCTCCATTTATTATGAGTAATCTTTGCAACTAGCAATCAAAACCTTGGAATACCTGTAGACAAAAGGTAAAATGGAGAGTAAGATACAAAACATTGATACTAATTAGAACTCTAAAACCAAAATTACAGTCCATACCTAGATATATGTAGACAAACGGTGATGATAATCTGAAAGTTAACCCAAGAAATTCCAGAACCCTAAAAAACACATCAATCAGAGAATGATTACAACTGGAGTAGAGTTAATTTTTGTGGTTCCCGGATAATATAATGGTTCTTGTTTCAGAAAAAAAAATTACGAAAACTCACCAGGGAAGAAATTTCAGTGCAGAAGGAAAAAAAGGGCTTTTTTTCCCCAAAATATTGTCTGGAGAAAGAATTTGGGCGGGTTTGATAATGGCAGATCCGAATAAGCGATTTCACCCATCACGTGCCCCTTTCCAGTTTCTGACATGTGTTTCGATATTTAACCATGTCATTAAAAAGGAAGAAGACCTATTGGCCCTTCGACAACCGTATACTTGGCCCGCTCCCAACAGTCTTACGTGCCTACCACTTTTGCAAGACCATCAATGAAGCCTTAGATCTCTAAAAGTGAACAATCTCACGCAACCCACCTCCTCATGTACTCAAAGGTGGCACTATACTGTAGAGTCAGTGGACAAGTAATGAAGCTTGTTGGCCGACACAATAAAGCTTCATTGAAGAAGACAAGACAAGGCCAAGTTGACAAATACAACATGTGATGTTTGCATTGACGAATATCTATGGAATTGAGTTGTCCCAAACTCAAGGATGATGCAAGAGTGTAGTATAGGCCAAGAGTTGGCCTATGCATTAGTCCAAGATTGTCCAAAGCTTGAATAGTGCAAACAAGCTAGTGATGCAAGAGTATGCATCACTATTGTCGAGCAAGTTGGCTAAGTAAAGCATATGACGCAGGAACAAACTAGAATGGACTAAGGATGTGGCTGAGATTACTATATCACAATGTTGGCCGTGAATTGGCTTAGGCCAAGAATATTGCAGAGCCATATTGGTCGCGCATTGGATCCAGGCCAAGTTCAGTAAAGCGCAACAAGTGTGCAATATGGCTCAAGTGATGGTTAGGAGTTGGTTATTAGCTTTGCGGGCATACCAATAAAGTGAGACAAGTTGGAACGGTTATAAAGTGTGTTTATAACCATATTAGAGTGTCCACAACCGTTTGGGACATGTGTGGCATGAAGTGGCACAATTTAGAAGAACCTAGTCAGTTATGCACACTTTAGGCGGAAATGAAAACTACCCCTTGGACACTTGGATGTCCAAGGCTTGTGCAAATGGTTGTACACAAGTTTTTTTTCTGATCCTAGCAGTATAAATAGTCTAGGAATCAATAATAGGGTGAAATACAGATTTAGGCCTTTTTTTTTTGAAGGTTACAGTTCCAGTTTTTTTTCGCGTTGCAAAACTAGGCCGGTTTTGACCAAAATGGCTAACGGTGGTTATCCACCTTTTTTCCACCGTTAGTGTAGGGAAAAAAGACTTATGAGCCCTTTGAATCATTGAACTCGACTGAGTTACAGTTTAACTCGCCGATTTCGCACAGTAACTCAGAGCTGACTGGGTATGCACGTGTATTTAAACACGTCACAATATGTTCATGTCACCATGTTTACACGTCACTATCTGTACACGTCATCATCATTCACCTGAACCTCAGTGCTTTAAGTGTAAAGGATTTGGTCATTTTGCAAACGAATGCCCAAATCGTAGAAAATACACTGGGAACAAAGGTCTTGCTTCAACTCTTGATGAAATGTCTGATTCTAATGAAGACGAAATCAAGTGTTGCACTTCTTGGTGAAAGTATTGATTTTGATAATTGTAGCAATACATACATCAATCTTGATATTCTTTCAGAAGATAATCCAACTATTCTGGAAGATAAAGTTGATCCATTCTTTGGAAACTCTGTTTATAATGTTTCATGTTCCACTATGTGCCTAGCTGCATGCACATCTCAAAAGCCCGATTTTTATCCTAGATTGACGTGTTCGTATTGTTCTCAAAGGGGTCATGAACTTTCAAGGTGTTACAAGTACAAACACCAACTAAGGCACGTCAACAAACTTCAACGAAGATCAAATCATTTAACAAGGAAGCTTAAACTTGCTCAGAAGACCGCTGAGGTATGTAGGATTTTATCTTCATCTAAGAAGTTAGTGTTTGAAGTGTTGAAAGAGATGCGAAAGGAGATTCAACAAATAAAGACTTTTGTGTTTAAGACTCATGAGATTCAGAAGGCCCTGGTTCGACATCATCAGCCAAGAAGGTTTATTGATATAAACTCCTACCTTAATGAACCTTATGTCCCAATGGTTGTTGACGGCACGGAGTTCGGGGACGATAAAGAATTCTTCAAAGGTCTTAACATCTAGTAAATCTTCTATTTTTCTGTTTTTGTTAGAAGAATAACTAGAGTTTGGAATAGCCATTACTTTGATTACACATAGCTATGTCCAACGTTCTCATCTTCATGTTTTTAGATTTATTGGTTTAAATTCAAAACTTGTTTGGAAGATGATTTTTGCAGTATTAATCTTTATGGTTTTATATATTACAATTGTTTATGGGATACGTGTGTTTGCGTCTGTGAACTATGATTTTCCCATATCGTGTCAAAAGTAAAGTCTTTCGTAAGTTAATATTCTTATATTGATAAAGGAATGAATGGACTTTTAACAAATACAAAAGTTAAGCCTATATTGTCAATTATTGATGAAAGATAGGTTAAAATCTTTTGTTTTTCAAGGATTATGTCATGGTGCAAATTGTGATGGAAAATAGAATGAATCCTTGTGTATTCCGCAGTAATTGATCTTCCCTAATCCATATTTTTTGTGTATTACTGTGAGGCTCCGTAATGTGTCTTATGTTGAGCACTAAAACAATCAAAGTTGATTATTTTCATGTTTAGCTTTGTTGTTGTTCCATAAGGTACTTTATGTCGAGCATATTGGACTAAATTAATCATCGTGTTTGCTTATATGAACTTGAGTCTGTCAGTTGAGAAAAACAAGATTGGAAGCCATTTTTCATCTTAATACAATCAGATTTTTATCTCTCAACTGTTTAGTTCTTTCCTATCTCGGAAGATTTATCAACAAAATTATCCCTCGAATCATTTGGTTGAGCCTTAAACGTGATATCTGACTAAAATCATGTTTGTGTATATAGACTTCAACTTGGCAGTTCTAATCCTTGGGTGGCAGGAAAATTGCAGTAGACAACCCATTGCCAATTTCTGCAGTCACCGACTTTCATGATAGTGTGAAGGTTAAATTGAAAATTATACATTGCAGGAGAACTCTATGAATATATTTCATAAGTTATACCAACTACAATGAACCTCTTCTCGGGTAATCCTTTCAACCTTTATGTTAAAATGAGCGTGCAGGTCACCTGATCTACTATAATTACAAGCAATTCTGATGTCTTCACTCTTTAGGTTGACGATATACATTAGATCTAAGTCATCTCCGTCTACTTAGTAATGTACAAATTCGTCCGGCATAAGTTGACGAATCCCACAGATTAGTGAGCCAACACCCAGTACACTGAAAACCAAATACTTAAAACACGAACTAGAAAGAGAGGCCAGCTGTGTCATTCCTCGATGCCTTTTGTGTCATTCCTTGATGCCTTCTGGTTGTTCATCCTCTTCATAACTTTCATTTCCCTGGATTAGCAGCAAGTGGCTTTAATATGCACTCAAAAATGGATAAAGAACTACTCTAATCAAGTGAAACAGTTTTCAACAATCAAAAACTTCTCGCACTGCCCTGACTCTGTGTTTTGCTTTCTGATACTCCACATATTTTTGCTTTTAAGACGACAGTATGAATTTTCAAATTAAAAGAAAATGTAGATAAAGAAAAGAACTGAGATCATAGGAAATAGCCTTATTTAATAGACTTCACAAGGGGGCTTTATTAAGCTAGGAAAACCAACAACCTGAAGCTCCCAGAAAAATAATAATGGAGCATTAAGATTAACTAACATAACATATAGGTAGGAAGAGTAGCTCTATCACTACCCACAGCTCTGTACAAAAGCTTGAGGATCTGTCAGCCAGATAACAGGTGCAATTATGATTAGAAGAAATAAAAGCCTAGGAAATAGACTTCTCCAGAAGGACCCAAAGACCAAATAATGAAATCAGTAACCTAGTCAGTGCACAGGCTAAAACTTAGGCATGAACAAAGTCTTCTCAGGTTTTGTCTTTTATACTTAAGCCAAATGTGTATGGCCAGATTATAGGGAAATATGTAACCCATTATACATGGCTAGATTATACATAGTTGATTGTAGGGAAATATGTAACACATTAAAAATACTAAGTGCATCCAAAATGAATGGCATCAAAGAAATCACAAATATGATCATTCACCATGTGTGAGTACAGATTCAATTAGACTTGTGTGCTTCTATAGTTGAAGATTCGGACCATCTCTTCTTACATGGCGAGTTCTTTAATTACTAATGTTAAGATGCATTCATTGTAATAAGATGAAAAATATTACTATGTGAGGTTTCATTGTGATTACTGATTAATTAGATCCACCCAAGACCTTATTATGTCATCCAAAATAAGATCAAAAGAATTCTTCCTACTCAAAAATATCTCGATGGACTACGGCACGGAGTATTGTAAGATAATTTCTACATTGCTAGAAATATCTCTTGGCTATGTTTGGCTTGCTCTTAAGATTTAAAGTAACAGAAGACAAGTGTCAAATGAAAAAAAATTTAATTAAAAATAACAGGAGAGAGGAAAGTAACTCACGTTGGTAAAATACTTAATAGCATTTGGCCACAATTCATCTTTGATTAGCCCAGACACCTGCAATATACATACATAATCGTAATTAGACATCTTATGATATTCAACCATAAAAACAAAAACTTGTGTTCCCAAATTTGGGAAAAAGAGATAAATTACCTCATCATGGTGCCCTGTTTTAAAAACTTGAGGAGCACAAAACCAGGTAAAGAAGCTGTACTCACAAATAAATACAGGTTAAGTATCACATACATCGAAGCCATCTACTAAAGAAATATGTTAATCACTAGTGTAAGAGATTGCACTAGAATATTCAATGAAGCACACATGTGTCAAATCACTTGGCACAAAATAACTAATTTTAAAAGATTGTGTACAATATATGTTCTAATTGGTAGTATGAAGGCATGATAAGATCTCTAACCTGGTATTGGTAACAGAAGTGTCATGTTGATATTCAGTAGCAATGTCCTGCTAACCCAAAAAGACGGTGTGTGAAATTATATTGATATTAATACCAAAACAGATGTTAAGAATTAATAAAAAAGATTGATTTACCATGATAACCTCCCAGTTGATATCGACAGCACTTAAGTTAGTAGTTCCATCTTCAGCAAACGAGATTCTTTTTGTGAGACTTGTGTTTGTGATGTATGGGTTTTTATTGAAGTTCTGCAATCAAGAAACTCAATAAAAAACACAGACCAAAAAGGGAATACCAACATTATAAAGCTCTAATTGATAACCAAATTAACAGAGTCCAAATTTGTGCACCCCTTAAAACCGGGGTGCACATTCCAGCGCCCCTCATTTGCGAAAAAAAATCAATAAAACCACTTACTTTTTTACTATATTTTTATGTTTTTTTATTCCCTGAAATAAGTTCAAATCATAAGAGAATAACTAAAAGTATAAAACTATCTTCGTCAGCAACTTTCTTTTCTCACTGTCTCTTCTACCTCCGATTCTCACTGTCTATTCTACCTCTGATATCAGATCGGAGATTTCAATTTTCTCTGCAAATCATAGATTTCTAAAAGAAAGATGAACTGTTTTCTGTAGAGTTCAACCTAAAACAATCAGGATGTAATTGATTTTAAGCTTATGATCGTACGTTATTTTTGTTATTGAGACTAATTATTAATTTGCTCAAACCCTATTGATGATACCATTTTCAGAAACTTCAAAGTAATTTTGATCAGAAGCTTAAAACAAGATTTATCTACAATCCAAATTAAACAGCGTAATACAGAAAATTCATCAAAAGTGGGGTAATATGTGTGTAATATTTAGGAATAAAATCATTCATATCTTTAGCACCTGCTTAGATCTACAACTAAATTTCTTTTTCTGCTTAGTAGTAATTTTTGACTCCTGATCTCTTTCTCTTCTTCAATGTTTCACCACAACCACCACCCCACCACCCCCTTAGAAACTACCAGTTCTTCCTTAACTATTGCTAGTAGCTACTAGTACTAAATCTATCAATATTACTCTAATTAATATGAACAATAATTGACCTAAGTATTCAATTTTTTTCCTTCTCTTATAGATTTTCTACATATTCTCGGTTTTCTGTCTCTTCCACTTCATTGATTTATACGTGCGAAAAAAAAATTGAATTTACCTTCCTTTCTGTATTTAACTATACTGCATCCAATATTCTTTAGCATTTTCAAGGGTTAAAAGACCATAACTTGTCTGCACAGGTTTAAGAAATATCATAATGGTGATTTTAATCAAACATACTGTATGATGAACATATAGAGCTGGAAATGTCAACTAAGTTTCGGAGAGAATAAAATTGATGGCCTAAAGATTCGTCATTATGTTCTGTGATTTACAGAAAGAAAAATAAGAAAAACGTTTTACAAAAGTAAAGTAAAAAGAACTAGGTGGTTTAGTATAACTTTGTCAACAAATTAGGGAAGCCGTAATGTTCACCCCGGTTTGAGGGGGTGCACAAATTTACACTCAAATTAACAAATGAAAAGACAGTAACACGTGTTAATACGAAAAGTAAGTGGATAGGAGGGATAAAGAAGAAACTCACTAATGTAATCGTGTACCCGGATACAACATCTTCCTCATCTTCAACAAACATAGACTTTACAAACCTGAATATCTGCATCAAATAAAGAGTGGTACAATTCCTCTTAAGCGGAACAATTCCTCATACGGTAAAAGATAAAAAAAAAAAAAAATTCCAACCTTTTGGTCTTCCTCACTGAAAAGATCGCCAAGTGCATAATGACTCAAAAACTGCAAAAACAATAACATAATCACACAATACGCCAAAAAATAAAAAATGATTGTACATCAAGACAAAAGAGTTCTTCAAGAGGAAAGGAGGATGGTTAGATTACTCACCGCAAGTAACCAGAAGTTTGGAAACTTTTCGACAATCTCATTTCTTTCTTGATAAAGAGGTCTCTGGTCTTTGTTACATTTCTGCTCAATAAGCACTTGCTGTTCCCTTGCCTTTTTCTCAAATTCTCGCTCCACTGCGACGCTTTCACGGTATTCTTCGCCATCAATCTATAAGACATTCACAGATAGACAGACACGATAACTGTAAGGCTAAGACATGAAAAGAAACAATGAACAAAAAGTTCACGGGGCATCTAACCGTTTGAAGCTTGAGGTGTATATTCAACAATTCATCCAAAGCAATCTTATGCTTGATTCCTTTCTCTGCTTCCAGTGCAGTAATCCACCACTATTTTGGAAAGAAAAAAGAAAAAAGCAAGGAGTTTTTTCACAATTTTTTGGTAATTCTCGGATAATATAATGGATCTTGTTTCAAAAGAGAAAAATTACGAAAACTTACCAGGGAACCCCAGCACAGAACAAAGAGTGGAAATTTCAGGGCAGGGGAGTGGAGTATTATTAATAACAAGAGTTTTTAAGGCAGAAGAAGAAGGGTTTTTTCCCCAGTACAGAAAGAGTGCTGTTATTATACAAAGAGAGAATTTTGGCGGGTTTAATAAGGTACTTGACACAAAAAGAGTGCTGTTATAAGGCAGATTCAAATCCATGTTATCGAGCCCAGGCATAAAAAGAAAAATGCTGATCTAGGGAAATGCCAATTTTGTATCTCCTTTGACACAAAAAAGGCAAGTGTATTAAAACAGAAGGCTAAATTGGGGGCTGCTGAAACTAACTGGACTACTTAATTTATCCCGTCATGGTAGTCTGCTAAGGGATGTCTAAAATTATAACAAATCTACTTTTTCCTTTTCCGTTTTATGTACTTAAAAACCTAAAACTTATTCATCCATCATTATTTTGGGATTACTTTAATAAAAGATGACTAGAAGGACAGTAGTATGCCTTATAACATACAACTGACAACATTGCAGCAACCAATGACAAGAAAAGTAACAAATAGCTCACATTTGAGAAATAGCCAAATACGCGTGGCCATAGACGCTCTTCGATTGTCTTAAGCACCTGGAGAAGTAGAAGCAAGCTAATATTAACATATTATGTGTTAGGAAGGAATCATAATTACGGAGTCGCTTGTTCATTGATTTACAAAAGGTTGGCACTTAGTCTTCCACCATACAAGCCAATGCATTGTTACAAATAAAGCCGACTATGGCTTGAAATTGCAGCTTAAGTGGATTAAAACTTGAGAAAAATGAAAACATATTACCTCGTCATAAGGCTTTTGTGGAGTTTTGCGTTTAGGCTCAAAGAACCGTGTAAAGAAGCTGTATTCAGAAGATATACACAGGGTTAATATCTGCATACTCGGCATAGTAATATTTCTGAGCATAGAGAAGGGAAAGATGCCTAGAGAATGTATAGTAAACAAACATTACAATTTAATGCTTTCATGTACCATCTCAAGCACATCTGCACTAGTTATGTTTGTAAAGTGTCAAGTGAGCTACAGTCTACAGAGTACAGAGTAAATGAGATCCAAACAGTTAAAACACAAATTTCAACCAAACTGTAATTAGAAATTTATTTGAAAGTTAAAACCTTGTAACAAACATGAATGTGAGGCAAAATTAACAGCCATATTTGATAAACACCGAATAAGCTTTGAGAGGAATGTAATCAATTGCATGAATGTAGCAAACATATTCAATCTGCCAAATATCCACAACCAAACCATATTATTGAATCTGCATTTAGCATAAATTCATGAAGCCTGGCGTAATAAGAAAACAAACCTTTTAATTTTAATATCCTTAAGCGATTGAAAGCTCCCGGGAATCTGATTTTCTGATCCAGTTGTAGAGCCCTTGTCAAAATAATTGATAATTGTTACATTTATAAGACATGAAAGATAGAGCAGATGTAATGAACAACCCTTGTAAGTATTTCCTTACTGCGTCCTTCTTCCACAAGATTTTAGTTCCTTTATTATGAACTATTCCTTTGTCAGTGCGTGAGTATATCGCTGTGAGGCATGTATTTTTGAAATACGGATTCTTCTCGTCAAAGAACTGCAGTCAAGAAAACACTCATATTTACATGAATTTGATAGAAAAACAAACATCTTGCAATCAAGTGAAGGATAGAGATATAGAAGAAACTTACAAAGGTAATTGCCCCATCTTCAACAACCACAGAGTTTATAAACTTGATTATCTGCATCCAATATAGCAACAACTTAAATTATAGAGGAGACAAAATGATTAAATTCCAGTTCACCCACCTCTTTGTCGTGTTTGCTCAAGAATTTCTGGAGACCGGAACAATTAAGAATCTGCAAACAGTAAACAATACACATTAAATTTGTCTAAGAAATTCCAATTCTGAGCATAACAATAATCAAATAGAGAATAGATTAACGAACAGCAGTCGGCCAGAAATCAGGAATTGATTCGATAAGCTCTTTTCGTTGATCGTAGAGAAGCTTCCGTTTGTCATTGTACTTGCGTTTCACTGCAAACATCTTCTCATGCTCCCTTGCTTTCTTCTTACACTCCTCCTTCAATTTCAACTTTTCCAGGCGTGCCTTGTTAGCGATCTACGATTCAATATTAACACATAAATGGTGGATTCAGCTTCCTTCAAAATTATTATTATCAATATCAATCAATTAAAATTTGTTGTAAAGATTACCTCTATAAGCTTATCCTCAACTTCTCTTCCCTTATGTATGCAGTCATCGAGGATATCCTCGAACGACATCACGATTATTTCTCAATCTGGTACCGACGATTGTCACTGCGGAATTGGGGAAAATATGAACCCTAACTTACTGCGGAATTGGAAAAGAGACTCTTTTCTATTCATTTTAAGAATTTAGGCACGTGGAGTAAGGCAGGAGGACGAAGGATGGGCCCGCCCAAGTAAAATTCATGCCTCTATGCCTTTAGGATAAGGTAAACATCAAAACATTCTTAAAAACAATCCAACGGCTAAATATTTGGAAACATCAAATTAGATATATGTCGGTTATCATCAGATATATCCTTCTTCTTCTTCGGCTTAGTTTGGTATTGCTGCAGCTTTTGTAGAAGCACTTTTCTGCTGTGCGTTGTTGTGCTGTGCTGTGAGGAAAAAGCAGATATCCAATAAACACTCTCAGACTCACTGTCTAAAACCCTCTCTATTCCAGGCTCCCCCAATAAACAAACCATGAGTTATTATTACTCCACAGGCTTAGATTTCTCAATATCCACAAAACCCTCTCTTCTCTCCTCTAATCACTTCAACTTCCAAGGAGAAATCTTTAAAATTTGTACCAAATTGCCCACCAAAATCGGTATCTCAACTTAAAATGGAGGAACTAGAAGAAGAAGAAATCACAGCTTCAAAGCTCAATCAAGTAAGTACCCTCACTCCCTTAATTTCTAGTTTCAGTCAAGGTTTTATCAACTTGGCCGGTTCAACTCACTGACTCAGACTCGGTTGAAACAGTTTGTTGTTTCAGGTTTTTACTACTACTAGTACTGTTGAAATTGAACAAAGTGAGGTGGAAGTAGCTGAAGGGGTATACAATTACTCAGTTTTGTGATAAGATTATTGATGTGTTCTTGAATGAGACGCCACAGACAAAAGATTGGAGGAAGTTGTTGGTGTTTAGGGAGGAATGGAAAAAGTATAGTGACAAATTCTACAAGCAATGTAAAGCGCGACCAGAACGATAATGGTATGAAACAGAAGTTGGTGTTGCTGCGGAGGAAAGTGAAGAAGGTAATTGTGATATTGTGTGTGTATGTTTGCATTATTGTGTGTGATTTGGTTTGGTTTTTGAGGAATTGAATGTGTTGTGGTTCTGAATTGTAGATTGATGAGGAGATAGAAAGACATAGCGAGCTGCTCAAAGAGATAGAGCAGAGCCCAACTGATATCAATGCAGTTTTGGCTAAGGATTTCAACGAGGAGTTTTCCCGCCATCTTAGTCTACTGTCTGTCGGAGACTTATGATAGCTTGGATGACCGTGATGGTAAACAAATGATTAACGTTGCGCACTTAAATTTTACTGTTTGATTGGTTTTTATGGAAATGATGGATTCATACGCACTTTAGACTTTAGTTAAGCTTGTTGATGTACTTAGCAATCTTGTAAATGGTAGTATGGTACAGAAGTTAAGAACCCCAGTATCTCTAAGTTCGCTTTGATTTTTCTGATAAACATTGCTTAGTTCTGACAGATTTAACTAGTAAGTCATATTATAACCCCTCTTGCCGAAAAGAACTCTAAATGAGGAATTATGGACAACGATGCATTCCTGCTTGAGTTGAGCTTATGGTACTGGGTAAAATTCAAAGAATGCTTATTGACAAATTTATCTTGCATGTACAGCAATATCCAGGCTGAGCTAGATGCCTATCTGCAGTCTGTGTGTATGATAACACGGTTGAGAATGCGGAGACGCTAGATGCTGCTCTAGCTAAATTTGATGATATATTCAACTCTCCCTCACTAGATGCGGCAACCATGAAGAATGAGGTAGACCCAAATACTATGTATAAAAATTTAGTTTCATTCCATCTAATACCATTTATTCCCAAAACTGAAAACGCTAAGAAAAATGTTATTACCATGAATGTACATCTTTGTATTCCATGGGTAGAAATGATTCATAATGCATTAGCAGTTTGGCTTTCCATAGACTAAAAGCTTGTCTTTGTCATTGCTTTAAGTTGTGCTTAAATTTTCTTGTAAGTTTTATGTCTTATATGGTTTATTTGGGTCAATTGTGTTTAGCCTGAATATATCAACTTACTTGCAGGTCAAAGGCATAATGTATCACCTATATAAAGCCACAAAAAGCAGCCTTAGGAGCATTGCACCGAAGGAAATGAAGCTACTGAAACATTTGCTGAATATCACAGATCCAGAAGAACGGTTCTCAGCATTGGCTACTGCCTTTCCTCCAGGAGATTAAAAAGTAGCAAAGGACCTTAACACTCTGTACACCTACGTAACTCCTCTTTCACAATTTATGGAGTTTAATTATGTTTTTTTCCTTCCCATTTTGCTGAGCCGGAAATATGGAGTACCTTTGTATCTTAAGTTGTTAACATCCATTTTCTTTCTATTTTCTTATTATGATTTTCTTGGGCGCAGTACACCGAACGAGCTGTACAAGTGGATTAACGCTCTACGTGTACCATCTGAACAGAGAAGAATCTGAAATCAGGGAAGCAAGGCAACTGACTTTACCTATGGTGATGCAAAGGCTTTTCATACTGAAGGAAACAATAGAAGAAAAGTACTTGCTAGAAAATACAGCAGCAGAAGACTCCAAACCGAAAGAACTATGAGGTGCTGGTCTTTTATCTCACTCTTCGAATACGAAAGTAACATGGAGAGTTCTACCGGAGAGCGATTTTACTCCATAGTAAAATATGACTGTATAAGGTGAATTTCATCAAGGAAACTCAGAAAGCACTCTTGTTGTAAGGTGAAAAAAGGCCAGCAGTCATCAATCTAGCTGGTTTATCATTTTAATATGGTACTACATGAAGGTGATTTTAAACACAGTTGGATGATATATCTGTAAGCTTGACTGCTAGCAACAATAAGCTTCACTATCGTGTCAGTAGGTAATCTTGTCTCGAAAGGGTACTCAGTTTTGCAAAAATACGCAGGATTAGTAACCGAAAGACCTGTCAATTAGGTAGTTGTCCACGAAGAAAAATTTGGACAGTGTGAAGACAAATTTCGCATGGATTTTTTTGTTGAGACACTTTTCTGTGCCATGAATTGTGCGCTTTTTGCATCTATGTAACTTGAATCAGTTTTGTACTTGTAACTAGCTGAAAACAGGAAAAACACTAAAACCAGAGAGCCCAGTGGTCCATCCACGGGCATTAAAAAACTTGTATGTTAAGGATTCCTCACGATAAATGTAGTTGCAGGAAATCCTACAACCACACCCCAATATATTTAGACAAGGTTCTAAGTAATCATAAAGGAATTCTTTTATTATTTATCAAGATTTATAATTGGTTTCAAGATATTACAATGACTTTACTTGATCTCCAAATAAACTTTCTCTCTCCTAATTTCTTGTCTAACGCATACTAAAAGATCCCCTACCCCTAGTGATAACTTCTTCCCCTTACATAGGATTCTACATAGTGGATGACAGCTAAGAGATCCACTATTTTCGGAATCATTGTGCATTACATTCTCTCATGTACACTCACTCATTCTCGCACAATTTATACTTCGCATAGATCATCACACTATACTCGTGACTTTGCTGACATCATCCAATACGTCATCTCGATTTTCTATGTGCGATAGTACGTTAGATAATCTTCACTTCGCATATTTATTGATATGTGCGATATTCCACTCCTACATTTTGCCTCTGCTCATTTCGTTTACTCTAAAGAGTGAGCGATATGAGAAATTTCCATCCTATAATATCGCACATGCGTATCTTTTCGTATTCTATTCTGCCGACACCCTTCCGGAATTCCAGCTTTCTTTATTTCCGCGTGTCTTCTTAACCATTCATTATCTGACACGTCCTTTTAACCGCCTGTTTTTATCCATTCATTCTTCGCATTAATGAAATGAAATCTTGAAAAACGAGACTTAATTTTTCCAATATATCTTCCTTCGTCTTCTTCTTTCTTATTTTTACTTCTTACTTTCTTACTTCGTCTTCTATGTTATTGATTTCATTGATCTCGATCTTTATCAAATAACTTTCACTCTTCTTCCTTCTCATTCTTCAATGGCGCTGGTAAAAAGATGGAGACAGAATTCATTAGGTTAAAGGAAGAACTCAATTCAAGAGGTTATTCACTTTCTCTTCCTTCATCATCTTATTATTCATCCAAACTCAATCTTGATTTGATCAACTCTGAACAATGGAACAATCAAAGAGTTATTGTCTCATTAAGACAACTTCTGAATAGTCTTCCAATTCCCTTGTATAACCCAGAAATTCCCTTATTCTATGAAATTCTTGCTGATGATCGATTCGCACAGAGAATATTCCAACTAAGTGGTGATGCGATTAGAATAGCATTGGAATATTCTCGCCGCGCAGCCGGATTAGAAACCTCTTATCCTTATGAAGTGTGAAACAAATCGTATCGTGATAAGATCATCGACTCTACCGAATACACTCTTGATAACTTCTTCAAAAATTACTATTTTGGAATTATGAAAAGTAATTCAACTAAATGGGTCGTTCACTTAAGAAGAAAAGACGGTATTACTGAAGATAAGAAGATCATGCGAGATGTTGACTGGAATGACAAATCCAATAGCACTGCTCGCAGATCTAATGACTCAAGATGGCTTAGTTGCCCTGCCATTCTAGAAGGTCCTTATGTTTCTGGTAAAGCTGAGGATGGCTCTGATCTTCCTCTTCCCGAGAAACTTTCTTCTTATCAACCTTGGAAATTTGAACTGTCCGAAATTTAGGAAAAGAATGTGGTATGTGATCTTTACATAAGCACTCTCAATCTCGCATATTTTGAACTGTCCGAAATTTTCTTCTTATTTCCCTACTCCTTTCTTTGCAGGCTGCTAAGAGAGCCAAGGCTTCACACGATGTATCATCTTCGCAGAATTAAAAAGTAAGAAACATTCTCTTTTTATCTTCAACAATATTGTTGCCTCTGTTTCTTATCTTGATTATTCGCGTAGGTGAAATCTTTGGGTGCTAAGACTTCGAGTAAAGGCAAGAATCTTCCTAAGAAACCCGCGTCTAAATCTTCTTCCAAAACGACTTCTTCAATGGATGACCTTTCCAGGAAGCGTAAAAGATACGATTCTTCCTCAAGTTCGGAGTCTAGTGATGAAAACATTCTTGCTCCTGAAGATTCATCAGTCTCCTCCTCTCTGAAAGAGTTATCTAATCTTTTTGCTGGGGATCTTTTGACTGCTGTTAATAATGAAGAATTAAATCGTGCTTTTAGAATGGTATCAAGGGTCTGCGATGCTTCTACTTTGGATGATCCATAAAATAACATCAACTATGACAAAATAACATCATTAGAATCAAATACAGAATCTTAAATGACAGTAGAGTAAATATATACTTGGTAAAAAACAAAAGCTTGTACTAGATGATCGATACCAGCAAATAGACGACACAACCAGTGATATCCTCGGGAGTGTTATAGTTCTGATTGATTTTTTTTTCTAAGAAATTATGTATCAGGTCAGGCCAAGATACATTCTTTGACTTCTCGAGATCATCAACTAAACCAAAGTACTTTTCTTTCAGTTTATGAGCATCTTTTGTTGTAAAAAACAAAGTAATATACATAAACAGTACAAGAGTAGCTTGACCATATCTTCAATTGTTTGCTCAGTTTCTACTCTTGGTAGCCTGCACTCCATATCTTCATCATCTTCACTATCCGGTACTTCTTCATCATTTGTTATCATCTTTGTCGATTGAGAATTCTTCTTCTTGATTCGAAGACGCTTGAGAAGGTTGATGATTGCATCTTGTAGCATTGGTCTTGTAACCGTGTTGCCATCACCAAAGTGTCTAATGTAGAATGGTTTTTGTCTCCACCACCACCTCCCATCAAAAAGGTGTCATCAGTTCTTCTTCCTGCCATTCTTGGCATTCCATACATTACACCCATTTTTTCTGGTGTCGACGTGATAATGTGTGTTTCACCTCTTCTAACAAACTCAAATGTGAGCTCATTCTTGACTCGACCCTTTTTGTAACAATTCAAGTACTTCTTCACAGCACCTTCCAACTTTTCCCAATGACTTTCTGTATACTTAGTGTGCCAGAACATCACGAAATCTGTCTATAAGAAGATTCGCCTATCTTTTGCAATGTGGCTTCACTCAAAGTATAGTTACTCGCCTTCATTTTTGCAACCAGGATATGTAATGCTGTGAAACCATACCTATACAATTTCCTAACAGATTTTGGCACAACCTTTCCTGTAAAATTTAATTGGTTTTATTTCAGTATAGCAATTGTGGACTGCACATTCATCGTTTCAGAAACACAAACAATCAGTATTGGCCTTATGTACTGCATATCAAAAGATCATTATCACCACATAAAGGAAAAATAGACACATAAAAAAAAGAAACTGATGAATTTAGAGAACATAAACACTACAATGTCTCAGTATTTGCAAATATAGGCATGCCACAAACTGTTTTTCAACAATTTTTTATTATGTACTGACAATCCAAGATTATTGCCTCAACAGTTTTTGAGTTATCTACTGACAATGATAAATAGACTCGTAAACAATGTTACCCATTCACTATTGGACTTATGCACTGGTAAAAAAGACCCTATATCATAAAAAAACCTCAGTACTTCACATATGTACTGGTGGTTCTATGTATCAGAAACAAACAAATAACATTGGAAATCACTTTTGATTATTATTCTACATTTTTTTAGTTATGTACTGCCAAATCTAAGTGCTAGAAACACAAAGTAGAAGTTGCATGTAAACTATGATGGGTATTCATCAATTTTTCATCAGTGCCTCACATATGTACTGGTGGATCTAAGTACCAGAAACACAATAAGCATACTAAAAGTGTTAGAAATAGTATTTTTTCTCTGATTTGGTGCCTTTTTACTCGGTTTTCTTCCTTTTCGGGTTACTACATCTGGAGATTCATCGTCCGATGAACCTTTAGAAGCTTTTTTCTTTGGTGTTTCAACCTTTTTACTCTTTTTCCTCTTTGATTTTCGTCTTGAATTTCTTGAATCGTCTTCTGATGTTCTGGGAGCAGTGCTATCATCCATTATTGTTTATTATTCTTGGATTGTTCTTGTGATTTTTCTTTTTGTAACCATTATCAGAACATAATCTAGGTTTTAGGGTTTTTCTATGAATCAAAATTGTTGTTTTCAAACTATCGGAAATCTCTGAATGAATTTGGGTTTTGATTCTCTGAATTCTCTCTGTGAAGAGAAATTTTTTTCTCTCTGAATGATTCTCTGTAAAGTTAAAATTCATTTAATGAATTTGACCGTTTTCAGCGGTTTTGGTACGGGAAAGAGAAAGGTGGTGGAGTTCACACGTGAGTGATGCTGGGGTAATATGGTCATTTTGCTTGTTTCAAATAATTATGGACCTAGTGATAAGTCTAAAATCCGGTTGGACCCTAGTATAACTAACTTAATGGGCTTTGGACCAACCAGCAAATTTTCCATTATAAATTCCTGGAAACGGTAAATTATGCAAACAAGCCCACCAATAGTATATTTGCATTCAAAAAAGTGACTACTTTTTTTTTTTTCTGCATAAATTTAGCTCTACCCAACACTAATCTTTCGGTCCACCTAAAAAAAATCATGGACTATATGTGACTATTATCAAGAAAGTTATCAGCCGAACCTCTGAGTTATCATCCGAACCTAGGCAAAACATAGGTTCGGCTGATAACTTGAGTATGCCTCGAAAAAATTTTGGTTCGCCTCAAAACAGGTTTCATTATCAACATAACCTAAGTTTCGGCAAATCTGCTGTTGGACAACTTCCGAACTACATGTCCAGTGTCTAAACCCAGGCCCATACATTCGAGATAGGTGAACACACCATTTGAGAGGACATTCTTAAGACAATCCAGATCCTTCTTCATCTGTCTCACCGTCTAAAACCCTCTCTCCGTTCAAACCTCCCCAATGAACCATGAGTTTTCATTTTACAGGCTTAGAATTTTGAATTTCCACCAAACCCTCTCTTCTCTACTCTAATCAATTCTCCATCCATGGAGAAATCTCTAAAGTCAGCACCAAAATCAACATCTCAACAAAAAATGGAGGAACTAGAAGAAGAAGAAGAAACAGCAGCTTCAAATATCAATCAGTAAGTGCCCCCACTCCGTTAATTTCTAATTTCAGTCAAGGTTTTACAAACTCGGTCACTTCAACTCACTGAGTCAGACTCGGTTGATTGTGTTATTTCAGGTGCTACTCAAGTGAATAATTGTATGGTTACTACTGCTGAAGTTGAACAAAGTGAGGTAGAAGTAGCTGAAGGATATACAATTACTCAATTTTGTGATAAAGCTATTGATGTGTTTTTGAATGAGAAACCACAGACAAAAGATTGGAGGAAGTTGTTGGTGTTTAGAGAGGAATGGAAAAAGTATAGTGAGAAATTCTACAATCAGTGTAAAGCGCGAGCTGATGCGGAGAACGATAATGGTATGAAGCAGAAGTTGGTGTTTCTAGGGAGGAAAGTGAAGAAGGTAAATGTGATATTGGGTGTATTCGTTTGCATTGGTTTTGGGTGATTTTGTTTGGTTTTGAATTGTAGATTGATGGTGAAATAGAAAGGCATAGTGAGCTACTCAAAGAGATAGAGCAAGATATCAATGCAGTTGTGGCAAAGCGGCGTAAGGATTTCAATGAGGAGTTTTTCCGTCATCTTACTCTACTATCAGAGACTTACGATAGCTTGGATGACCATGATGGTAAGCAGATAACTTTGCGAATTTAAGTTTTACTCTTTGGTTGGTTTTTATGGAAATGATGCATTCATACTTGAGCTTCTGGAAGTACTTAGCAATCCTGTAATTGGCACATAAGTCTTGGAGCATGTACACGTTGGATGCTTAAGAAACCCATATGTTCTTGTTGGCTTTTCTGCTAAACATTGGGTAATTGTAATTCAGAAATAAGTGATAGCAAGATGAAGCGTGCACCAAGGATTATAATAGCTAATACCTAAATGACTCTTGGTACACCATTTTAGATGAAGAGTTATGGACATGAACTCATACTTTAGTTGAGCTTATGGAACTAATGCACAGTCTTGTACTTGTTACCAACTGTTATGCAAAACTTAGATTCCTATTTGACTATGGTGTTCAGAGGTTAGTAGTAACTAGCCAGTCATGTTAATAGATGGTTTTGTAATCTGATAAACTCTTGGGGTTCTTTTTTGGCACAGGTGGACTTTCCTTTTTCTACTCCTGTGAAATTCAAATTCTGCTAGAATGTTATTTTACTAACTCTGTGCCAACTTACAGACAAATTTATCTTGTATGTACAACAATATCCGGGCTTGGAGCTAGATGCCTCTCGCAATCTGTGTGAGATGCCTCTCAAGCTAAATTTGATAATATAATCAACTCTCGCTCACTAGATGCGGCATGTGAGAAGATCAAAAGTCTAGGAAAGGCAAAAGAGCTCGACTCCTCGCTGTTTGTTGATAAACAGTGCTTTGGGTGCAGCGAAGGAATCCACTGACCATGAAGAATGAGGTAGACCAATTACCCAAATAAAATAAATAAAATTTTACTTTCATTCCATTTATTACCATGAATACACAGATTGGTGATGCATTAATAGCTGTGTAAAATCTCCCTTGTATGTGAATATCCTATCTCTGACTTTTAAAGATTTCGCTCTTAACATACACAAATTTGAAATGTCGGAATGGTAGCGAGTGTACAAGCATTTTAGTTGATTGTTGAACCCGGATGTTCTGGAATTGAAATTTGGTAACTCTTGTCATATGGTCATTGTAACATGGTCTTATTGACGTGTTTATCTCTAAATGATGCTTCAATATGTATATCACCTTTAAAATAGAGTATCGGTCATACATCATCTGCTTGAACTTTTCCAATTGTCTTAGCAAATAGTTAGACCTCCAGGGTGATACTGTCATCTTCCACCTGCATGTAAATTTTGAGGTCTGGCTTTTCACAGACCAAAAGTTTGGCTTCATCGTTGCTATATTTCAGGCTTAAGCTTCTTGTATATTTTATACCGTACATGGTTTGTATAGATTAGTCCGTGTTTAACTTAATGCCAGCAACTTAGTTGCAGGTCAAAGACATAATGTATCGCCTATATAATGCCACAAAAAGCACCGAAGGAGATAAAGCTACTCAAACATCTGTTAAATATCACAGATCCAGAAGAAAGGTTCTCAGCATTGGCTACTGCCTTCTCTCCAGGAGATGAAAAAGTAGCCAAGGACCCCAACGCCCTGTACACGTACAGAGTTCCTCTTTCACAACTTCTGAACAAAATCTTTTTTTTTTTTTTTTCCTGTAACAACTTGAAGAGTTCAACTATGACTTTTTCTTTTATGAACATGCTTTGTATGCTAACATCTTTGTTCTTTCTCTTTGTTTATTATGATTTTCTCTGGCTCAGTACGCCCAAGGAGCTGTACAAATGGATCAAGATCATGCTCGACACATACCATCTGAACAAAGAAGAATCTGAAATCAGGGAAGCTAGGCAACTGACTTTACCCATTGTGATGCAAAGGCTTTTCATACTGAAGGAAACAATAGAAGAAGATCTTGGATTGAGGATAATTTCCCTAGAGAATAATCTTCTCTAGGAATATGTTTATATCAAAACAATAATATCTTGTGAGAATTACATGAGTTATGATGGAGATAATTCTCCTTATTCTAAATAAGGTTATGCAGATAATATATATTCTATTACACCCCCTTAGTCCGAGCGGGAGAGGAGCAAACGCTGAGACTAGACCGAAAACGAACAAATAGCTGATGAGGGAGTCCCTTGGTGAAGATGTCAGCATACTGGTTTTCAGAAGGGACGTGTAGAACATGAATGTCACCAATATTGAGTCATCAATAGACAATAGTTTAATGATGGGATATTTTGACTTTGGGTCATAAAAAAGTGACCACCCTGTTTGACCGTCTTGACCAATACCAAAATAATAATTTTTTAACAATCTTGGTATAGGGCGGTAAGAAATGGTAGAGCGGCGGCAACCTAATAAGACAAAATTACAAGGTAATTCAAGTGCCCCTTATCAAAGAAAAATCTGGAAATGACTAATTAGCCCTTATTGTTAATAATCAAGATTAGTGTTGATAATTAATTTTCACTTATTATAACTCTAAAATCAAATTTTTAGAGTTATAGAAGAAAAAAGTTTAGAGGAGAAGAAAAAGAAAACTTATGTGATGTTTGTGAAACCCTAGATTTTGATTCACTCAACCAAAATGAGTGATTCCAGTGACCCGGTATACTTCTAAATTAGTTCCCATTAGCTTTTTCTCGCTCAAAATTATCTAATGTACATAACAAAATCAAAACTTTTGAATTTTCAGAAGAACTTACGGTTGCAATTTTGCTCGTGACCAACCGTTTATCGAATACCAACCGTAACTGGTTAAATTTGGGGAAAATCCAATCGTAAAACCCGATTCTGGTTGGTAACTAAAATTTCGATACCAACCGTAACTTCCCGATTCACGGTTGGTAATTAAATGCTCGATACCAAACGTAACTGAAGAAAATTCTCGGATATAAGAACATACGGTTGGTAATTGAACTATTACCAACCGTATTAACATCAAAATCTCCAGTTACGGTTCGTAATTGAGTTAAAATCAACTGTAACTCGCATAAACTCAGAAATTTCAATTTCAATTTTCATACAAAACCCTAATTTTTGATACAAAATTAACTTAAATCCAACACGATAAACTAAACCCTAACTCGGGTTTATCCAAACATTTTTCAAATTGCCGATTAATCGAAGACGATGAAATTTTCGGTTTTAATGGAGGTTACGGTTGATGGAGGAGAAAGAAGATGAAGAAGAAGATGAAAAAAAAACCGATTTGATTTTTCGATTCATTAGGTTTAAAAAAAATTGATTTGATTTTGGTTGATTTAAGGTGAAAAGGGTAATCTAGTCAATCTACACCCCTATAGAAAACCCCCTAACCAATAAGAGGGACATTGCTATCACACTTGCCGCCCCTCTACCATTTCTTGCCGCCCCTATACCAAATTTTTTTTTTTAATTACTTTGCATTTAGGTAACACCTTTACTGACTGTCTACATATGACTCGCACTGTGATAAAAGATATTTCTAAATCTCAAAAAGAATTCATTTCTTCTCTTCTCGTCTGCGAGTTCTCTGTTGCTGCTGGGATTGATTCGATGGGCTGCGCACTAGACTAGAGTTTTGATTCAAGATGCCAGATTTCAAACTATCACTACACCAAAACCAGGATTTTGTAACAGTGCAACCTGTCACAGTTTATTTTTCAGTCACAGATACACTTGTGATAAGTCCTGCAACAGTTATAACTGTTATTAAATTTTGTATTCGTGATAATAATTAGGAATATTAAATTCTTTTATTAGTCACAATAATATTTGTTGACAATTTTACAGACAATCACAATTATAATTCAAAGTGATGATTCCACCCAAATATTTCACAACATCTAAAACAACCCCAAAATTATAACACTTTGAATTTTACTTGTCACTAATTTTCCCACATTTGTACAAACTAACAATTATATTTCATTTCTATAAATCAAATATATTTTTCTTTTTTCTTTTTAATTTTCTTAATATTAGAAAACAGGATCAAGACGAGTCAACAAGTCATGACTTTATAGAAATTTGACTTTGACATATCTACTTCTTAGAAGATGGTGAAAATTACCGAGACACCCTTATCGGAATAAGCTATGATAAAAATTTTGAAGATTGTGAAAATGACCAGACTACCCTTATCGGAAATAAATAAAGTAAAATATTACAGACTGTTAAAATTACCATATTACCCTTAATGGAAAAAAGTGCAACAAAATATTATGCAGACTGTGAAAATGACCAGATTACCCTTATAAGAAATAAGTGAAGTAAATAGTACATACTGTGAAAATGACCATATTACCCTTAATGAAATTAGTGCAATAAATATTGTGGAAACTATGAAAATGACCAGACTACCCTTATCGAAAATAAGTAAAGTAAATATTACAGACTATGAAAATAACCATACAACCCTTATAAGAAATAAGTAAAGAAAATATTGATAGTGAAAATGACTATCTTACCCTTACTAGAAATAATGGAGACGTGGAAATGACCAAACGCCCTTATCGAAATAAGTAAAGGAAATATTACACATTTTGAAAACGACCATATTACCCTTATTGTGAAAATGACCATATTACCCTTACTAGAAATAAGTGTGATAAATATCATGGAGACTATGAAAAAGACTATATTACACTTACAAGAAATAAGTGCAATAAATATCATGGAGACTATGAAAATGACCAAACTACCCTTATCAGAAATAAGTAAGGTAAATATTACATACTATGGAAATGACTATTTTACCCTATTACCCTTACTAGAAATAAGTGTAATAAATATCATGGAGACTATGAAAATGACCATACTATGCTTATCAGAAATAAGTAAAGTAAAATATTATAGACTGTGAAAATTACCATATTACCCTTACTGGAAATAAATATAATAAATATCATGGAGACAATGACAATGACCAAACTACCCTTATCAAAAATAAGTAAAGTAAATATTACAGACTGAAAATGACCATATTACCCTTCTTTGGAAATAAGTGCAATAAATATCATGGAGACTATGAAAATTACCAAACTACCCTTATCAAAAATAAGTAAAGTAAATATTACGAGACTATGAAAATGACCACTTTACCCTTATTGGAAACATATCAATAAATATTATGGAGACAGGGAAAATGACCATACTACCCTTATTGGAAATAAGTAAAGTAAATATTACAGACTGTGAAAATGACAATATTACCCTTACTAGAAATTAGTGCGATAAATATTATTTAGAATGTGAAAATGACCAGACTACCCTTATAAAAAATAAGTAAAGTTAATATTTCAAACTGTGAGAATGACCATATTACCCTTAATAGAAATTAATGCAATAAACATCATGGAGACAATAAAATGACCAAACTGCCCTTATCAAAAATAAGTCAAGTAAATATTATAGCCTGTGAAAATGACCATTTTACCCTTACTGGAAATAAGGTTAATAAATGTAATAGAGACTGTGAAAATGACCAAACTACCCTTATCAGAAATAAGTAAAGTCAATATTACAAACTATGAATATTACAAACTATGAAAATGACCATTTTACCCTTTACTTATTTCTGATAAGTGGTAGTATGGTCATTTTCACAGTCTCCATAATATTTATTGCACTTTTTTTTCAATAAGGGTAATATGTCATTTTCACAGTCTTTAACATTACTTTATTTATTTCTGATAAGGGTAGTATGGTCATTTTCACAGTCTCCATAATATTTATTGCACTTTTTTTCCAATAAGGGTAATATGGTCATTTTCATTGTCTGTAAGAATTACTTTACTTATTTCCGATAAGGGTATTATGGTCATTTTCACTGTCTCCATAATATTTATTGCACTTTTTTTCCAATAAGGGTAATATGATCATATTCACAGTATGTAGAATTACTTTACTTATTTCCGATAAGGGTAGTATGGTCATTTTCACAGTCTCCATAATATTTATTGCACTTTATTCCAATAAGGGTAATATGGTCATTTTCACAATGTGTAACATTTACTTTACTTATTTCCGATAAGGGTAGTATGGTCATTTTTACAGTCTCCATAATATTTATTGCACTTTTTTCCAATAAGGGTAATATGGTTATTTTCACAGTCTATAAGAATTATTTTACTCATTTCCGATAAGGGTAGTATGGTCATTTTCACAGTCTCCATAATATTTATTACACTTTTTTCCAATAAGGGTAATATGGTCATTTTCACAACATGTAAGAATTACTTTACTTATTTCCGATAAGGGTAGTATGGTCATTTTCACAGTCTCCATAATATTAATTGCAATTTTTTCTAATAAGGGTAACTTTAGTAATCTTTGAACCCGTGATGTTCAATTATGATATATTTCGTCTCCATTTCACCCGAACGAGAAACTCAGGTCTAACTTTAGTAATCTTTGGACCTGTGATGTTCAATTATGATATATTTCGGCTCCAGTTCATCCGAAAGAGAAACTCAGCTCTACCACTAGTAATATTTGAACCTGTGATGTTCAATTCAAATATATTTCGTCTCCAGTTCACCCGAACGAGAAATTCAGGTCTAACTTTAGTAATCTATGAACCTGTGATGTTTAATTATGATATATTTCGTCTCAGTTCACCCGAACGAAACTCGAGTCTAACTTTAGTAATCTTTGAACTGTGATGTTCAATTATGATATATTTCGGCTCAGTTCATCCGAAAGAGAAACTCGGCTCTACCTCTAGTAATATTTGAATCGTGATGTTCAATTCGGATATATTTCGTCTCGATTCACCCGAACGAGAAACTCGAGTCTAACTTTAGTAATCCATGAACATGTGATGTTCAATTATGATATATTTCGTCTCTAGTTTATCCGAAAGAGAAACTCAGGTCTAACTTTAGTAATCCATGAACCTGTGATGTTCAATTATGATATATTTCGTCTCCAGTTCACCCGAACGAGAAACTCAGGTCTAACTCTAGTAATCTTTAAACATGTGATGTTCAATTATGATATATTTCGGCTCCAGTTCATCTGAAAGAGAAACTCAGCTCTACCACTAGACACTAGTAATATTTGAACCTGTGATGTTCAATTCAAATATATTTCGTCTCCAGTTCACCCGAACGAGAAATTCAGGTCTAACTTTAGTAATCTATGAACCTGTGATGTTTAATTATGATATATTTCGTCTCCAGTTCACCCGAACGAGAAACTCAGTCTAACTTTAGTAATCTTTGAACGTGATGTTCAATTATGATATATTTCGGCTCAGTTCATCCGAAAGAGAAACTCGCTCTACCTCTAGTAATATTTGAATGTGATGTTCAATTATGATATATTTCGTCTCAGTTCACCCAACGAGAAACTCAGTCTAACTTTAGTAATCCATGAACTGTGATGTTCAATTATGATATATTTCGTCTCCAGTTCATCCGAAAGAGAAACTCGGGTCTAACTTTAGTAATCCATGAACTTGTGATGTTCAATTATGATATATTTCGTCTCAGTTCACCGAACGAGAAACTCGAGTCTAACTCTAGTAATCTTTAAACCCGTGATGTTCAATTATGATATATTTCGTCTCAGTTCACCCGAAAGAGAAACTCGAGGTCTACCTCTAGTAATATTTGAACTTTCGTAATGTTCAATTCAGATATATTTCGTCTCCAGTTCATCCGAACGAGAAACTCAGGTATAACTTTAGTAATATTTGAACCTGTGATGTTCAATTATGAAATATTTCATCTCGAGTTCATCCGAATGAGAAACTCAAGTCTAACTTTAGTAACCATTGAACCTGTGATGTTCAAATATGATATATTTCGTCTCCAGTTCTTCCGAATGACAAACTCAGGTCTAACTCTAATGACCTTTGAACCTGGGATGTTCAAATATGATATACTTCGTCTCCAGTTCATCCAAATGAGAAACTCAGGTCCAACTCTAGTAATCTTTCAACCTGGGATGTTCAAATATGATATATTTCGTCTCCAGTTCTTGAATGACAAACTCGGGTCTAACTCTAATGACCTTTGAACCCGGGATGTTCAAATATGATATATTTCGTCTCAGTTCATCGAGAATGAGAAACTCGGGTCCAACTCTAGTAATCTTTCAACCCTGGGATGTTCAAATATGATATATTTCGTCTCTAGTTCATCCGAATAAGAAACTCAGGTCTAACTATAGTAACCTTTGAACTTGGGATGTTCAAATATGATATATTTCGTCTCCAGTTCATCCGAATGAGAAACTCAGGTCCAAATCTAGTAATTTTTCAACCTGGGATGTTCAAATATGATATATTTCGTCTCTAGTTCATCCGAATAAGAAACTCATGTCTAACTATAGTAACCTTTGAACCTGTGATGTTCAAATATGATATATTTCGTCTCCAGTTCATCCGAATGAGAACCTCAGGTCCAAATCTAGTAATCTTTCAACCTGGGATGTTCAAATATGATATATTTCGTCTCCAGTTCCTCCGAATGAGAAACTCAGGTCCAACTCTAGTAATATTTCAACCAGGGATGTTCAAATATGATATATTCGTCTCCAGTTCCTCCAAATGAGAAACTCAGGTCCAAATCTAGTAATCTTTAAACCTGGAATGTTCAAATATGATATATTTTGTCTCTAGTTCATCCGAATAAGAAACTCAGGTCCAACTCTAGTAATCTTTCAACCTAGGATGTTCAAATATGATATATTTCGTCTCCAGTTCATCCGAATGAGAAACTCAGGTCTAACTCTAATAACCTTTGAACCTGGGATGTTCAAATATGATGTATTTCGTCTCCAGTTCATCCAAAAGAGAAACTCAGGATTAACTCTAATAATCTTTGACCCGGGATGTTCGAATATGATATATTTCGTCTCCAGTTCATGCGAATGAAAAACTCATGTCTAACTCTAGTAACCTTTGAACCTGAGATGTTGTTAATATGCCGAATGCGTAAATTTAGTTTAGCAAAGAAACACAATTTAGCAAAGAAACACAAACTTCTCACACTCTGGGTTGATCCGTATGACAATCCCTAATCAAATCTTCACCGTCCAAATACATCCTTGATCCGTATGAGATTAAGAATATACCTGGTCAACGACCAATGTTTTTTTATATATAATGAAAGAGAAAATTCTCTCTCTTCACTTCTTTGGTTTCCTCTCATCTCTTCCGCCTCCCACCGAAGAAAACCCTAACCACCTCTACTGAATACCTGCGGTCTCACTCTAATGAAGTAGATCAATAGATATCCCTGTACATAAACCCTGAATCTATTGTTGTTGAAGTTTTTGAATCTCAAAGCTGCTGATTTTGTATAAATAGGGTTTTAGTGTTTATTTATGAACACTGGCGGCGATAACTAAACTTTATATTCTCATCAAATCGCTTCAACTCGATCTTCAAATCAAGATTGAGAACAAAACCCAGTTCTCTATTTTCATAGTATTTCATTGTATTTCATTTTCAGATTTTTCATTTTTTAATTCTTTTGGTTTGGATCTGATTCGGGAATTGAGGGTTTCAGATTTTATTGATAATTTGGTACAACCCAGATGGTCAAGGTGTTGTGTGAACAAAAAAAGGTATATATACTCTCGTGTATTTCCTCTTCTATGTCTTATGTTTCCCTTCTTTTAAATTTTTTGATATCAATTGCTCTATTTTGATCGGGTGTGTAGGAGAATACAAATGGATCGTATCATACCAACACTGTGAAATGGCAAAGTCTTTGAAGCAAAGATGGTAAATTTGTGAATCCAATTGACTTTTTGGATTTTTTTAGGATTTTCCGAATCAGTTTGTTGATTAGTGTGATGTTTTCAACTAATGTTGTTTTCAATTTTTTCCTGTGAAATGGCATGGTACCATCAAGGATTCAAGATAGGGTTTTGCTGTAACTTTACCTTAGTTAAACAAAAGATAAACAACATTAGAGTTCGTAAGATGGGGTTTTGACACTATACCTGCATTGTGAAATTAGTAGTCTTTGATTTTGTACATAACAAGTGAATATTGTTAAGTTAATTGTTCCATGTTAATGTTGAAATTTGTAAAATCTGGGAAAAGGGGGATGCTTTGAAATTGTTCCTGAGATTTGTGATGCATGATTAAGGGATAAATTTTGTTTGGTTGGTTTTGAGTTCGTAATTGGTAGTTGTTAGGTTAGCTGAAGTATTAAACTACTACACCCTGTTTCTATTTTCTAAGCCTTTGCCCTGTCCTTGAGCAATACTTTAGTATGATATACTACGTTTATTGTCAACTGGAATATGAAGATTTTTTTTTAGTTTGTACATAACAAGTGAAGTGTTTCTGCTGCATAGATTCTAGAACTAATGGGTAACATAATTCTTGTCGGTTGGTTGTAATTTTCCTCAGGTTTTTAGGTATGCCACTCTCTAGGAGGTGGTACTGGTTCTGGTATGGGAACCCTCTTGATCTCCAAAATTAGAGAGGAATACCCAGATAAGATGATGCTTACATTCTCAGTCTTTCCATCACCAAAGGTCTCAGTCACTGTTTTGGAACCCTACAATGCCACCTCTCTGTTCACAAGTTGGTGGAGAATGCAGATGAATGCATGGTGCTCTACAGTGAAGCTCTTTATGACATTTGCTTTAGAACCCTAATGCTCAGCACCCCAAGCTGTAAGTTTTGTGAAGTTAAGATAAATATTTTAAGATAGAAGTTTCAAGAGGGGAATTTTGTAACAAGGTTTGGTGTTTATGTTATGCAGTTAATAACACAAATGTTTCATTATTGCTTATTTTCTTTCACGAGTTTAGGTATTTGCATTTTGAGATGTGATAAAGTATATAGCTAAATTAGTCATGTTCTTTGTATATGTGACTCAAGCGAGGTAAAAGATTAAAAACTTCTTATATGAAGCCTAAAGGAGTAGAAGTTCAATCTGGAAACAGCATGTTGGTGCGTAAGATGATCACATTTTCAAAAAGAGGGCAGACTTAAAAGAGCGCACCATAAGAAGTTTCATGCGTAAGATGGCTAACGAGCAAGTCTGCTGCGTGGAAAAAATCCATCCAAACACGAGGTGAGAACTCAAATATTTAGGGTACTTATTTTTCTTGCTACTCAGAGGACGAGTTTAGGTATTTTGCGATCTAATGGCACTGTTTTGCATTAACATAATGCAAGATTCCTCCTCTTTAGGTACACCTCTTAGAAGGGGAAGTTATGTATTCCTGTTTTTCAGAAGGGGAAGTTACGTATTCCTTTTTTTTGGAAGTCATGTATTCGCGTCTTTGGAATGAGAAATTGCCATTACTTCTCTAAAGCACGTTTCTGTTAAGTCTGGTAGCTTAACTTGCCAGTACTGAAGGGACTAAGTAGTCAAGTTTTAATGTATCTTGCCCGAGTGAACTTTTGTTACTTCTTTATGTTCTTTCTAGTTAAGATTAATTTGTGTAGCTCCTATAGGCACCAACCGGACTGGAATAAGTCTTGAGTAGTATTGCCCCCATTTTTATATGCGTGTAGTATGTTTGTGGATGAAGGTGTCTTATTCATGATCATTATTCATTATTCATTTAGATTAAGATTTTTTATTTTGTGTGGCAGAAAGGAGATAGGCTGAAGCTTCTCGCGTTAGGGAGAAGTATCTTGATAGAATTCCAGTGAGAACCTTACCCTCTTAAATATATGATATATCTGTGTTTAGTAAATTTGGTTTCTTTCACTAATAATGGTCTTAATGCTTCTATATAGGTGATAGAGGAGAAGGATGAGAGGAGTGACATACCTGACATTGACACATTGACAAGAAGAAGTTAGTGATATCTCAACTCTTATTATAACATTAAACTTTTTGCTTTGCTTATTATCACATCCTTCTCTGTATCCCATAAATTCTGTTTTTCTATTTGTGCACTAGTGGTTAAGGTCCAGCACGAATACTTTCTGAAATGACATAACTCTTCCCGCTCATTTGTGCACTAGTGGTTAAAGTCCAGCGCAAATACGTCAGTTTTTTACACTATATTGATATACTCATCTTGGTGAGATGTTGAACAACGATTGATAGCCTATAGAATAATTAAATGCACATTATAATTTCGAAGCATGTTTATAAAGTTCAGTTAGTGATGTGCTCAACACTTCATTGATTTCATATACAACCTTTCTTCTTGTTTGTTCACATCATTTAGTTTGTCTACTCGCAATATTTCAGTCCTTGGGTTTTCCGCTTGTCCAGTCTCCCTATAACAGACTTCTTTTCTTATGTATTTGACATTCCAAAGGTCGTCTACTTATAAGTATGTGTAGTATATTTTTTCCTGAGGTGACAAGGAAACAACTAATTTTCTTATATATTAAAATTCTTTGATGTCCCTTGATTTCAGATGCTAGGAAAACAACTATTTCTGCTCGTCAAGAGCATCGAGCATGATTTTACAGGCAATCTCTTAGAGATGGATAAAACTGAAGTGCTCCATATGTTACCCAGATGCTTTGAAGAAAAAAGTTTCAGAAGCCATTGTCGTTTTGGAGAGAACTAGACGCTTGTTTTGAGGAGGTATTACTTATAGTCCCTAAGCGAGTCTAATCTTTATTGCATTCTCTTTTTGGTTTTATCGGTTGTGAGAGTAATTTGTTTTTGCAGTGCTTTTTTTATTTTTGGTGTTACAGATTTCTTACAAGTTGCTTTCTTGTGAATTTTTTTTCAGTGAATGGGACCAACCTCCACTTGAAATGAAACTTGTTGTATCTGTTCATGTCAAGGTAATGATTGCAGATTACTTGGTTATGGATTACAAACTCTATTAGAAATAATTATCTTTTTCTCACAAAAAATAGATTGATAGAGCTAATATGATAAGTATGTGTAGTGTATTATTGGTTTCAAATGTTGTTATTGTGTGCAACTGCAAAATTATGAGAGATATTCATTCTGTCTATTGCAGGTATCTTATTCATCGGGGTTCCTTGACATGTTCAAGTATGCCATTTCAACCAAGATGGAAGTGCTGAATTTGAGTCTAGGAGGCCCTAATTACTCAACTCTTCTTTCTGTTAAAGGTAAACATTCCATGGATAGTTTTCTTGGATGTTTAAAAATGTAGAATTATCGATTCCGATAGATCTTTATTTTGTTTTCTTTGTATTCTTGTGGGTGTTGTTAAATTGTTATGTGAACTAATCCCTCTAACTGTTTTGTGTAGGATTCATAAAGAATATAATATCTCAAGAACATGGAGCTTATAATCTTGTTGAGATTTTATGTAAAGGTATACTCACTTCTCACTTCATACTAGTTTTCAGTATACTCACTTCTCACTTCATACTAGTTTTCAGTGTCAGTAGTGGTTTGTGTTTGAGGCTTAACTATGTCCTGCAGTAGTTTAGCCTTTATTCTTTTGCTTCTGATTTATAGTTTTCTTTTTGCTGTCTCAGATATGCATAGGAGATATCCCTAACACTGAAGCTGCAGTTGTTCTTCCAAATGAAGTCAAATAATTGTTTCTTTTTTCTTTTTTGTTTTCACTGAATTGTATTGTAGATTATAATTATGTTTTTTGTTTTCACTGAATTGTATTGTAGATTGTAATTATGTTTCAGGTATAAACTTAATTGTATTACAGGCCTATAAACTGAGTGCAGATCCATGATGATGAACAGGCACAGAATCTGGGAGCCCAGGTCCATAATAATGACCTGGGCTACCTATTTTTTTATTTGTAATTGAAAGTATTGTAACGGGTATAACTGTGACAATAAATGTAAGTAAAAGCAACACGTGTCGTTATCTCAGAGTTGTTGCAAATAAGAGTAACAATTTAACTGTTACAGTAGTCGTAACTTAAGGACTGCACATGTCGTAATTTAAGGGCAACACTTGTCATCTGCTTATTTGTTGTAAACTTTGAGTAACAATTATAACTGTTGCAATATTAACACGTGTCGGAATCATAAAATTAGTTCAATTGTGACTGTTATTTGCTGTAACGATTTTTAGATGTGACTATAGCTGGACATTGTCACAGATAAAACCGTTACAAAACGAGATCACAATTATTAATAACGGCCTATTTGTCACAGGCTATACCCGTTAAAAATTTAATAAGTAACAGGTAAAGCCTGTGACAAAATTCCTGATTTGGTGTAGTGTGCGGCACTTGGTCACACTTAATTCATGATCTTCCTTTCATCTCTAGATACATTCCAAATCCGAATATATAATCAACTATATATTCCTTTCATCCCAATCTTGGCGCAAAAGACTCATGCAAAGACATACTATATTCAGAAAACGCCTTTTCGAGTTCATAGAATTTTTCTACGTAAATCGATTTACGTTTCTTTCTCTACAACTTTTGTCATTGCAATAGCATCTGTATTGAATGAAATAAGAGGGGAAAGTCTTAAACATGTCCATTACACTTAAGAGGAACAATTATTTCCCTTAAACATCGTGCATTGCACACACCATAAAATCATTTCACATGAAATGTTATCTTCAAGAAAGGACTTAAATTTTTCAAGAACCATTCTATAACCATTTTTATGCGATACTCATACTATCCACAATTTGTGTGATATTTTCAAGAACCAATCTATAACAGGACTTAAATTTTCCGCAAGAAAGGTTTCAGTGGCACGGTAGAAAAACCTAAATCCGTTATGAAAATAATACAATAATAGTTTAACTAATTTTAAAACCGTGGTGTAACTAATTTTTTTTTTTTCCAATCTCATTATTTGATAACCAAATGTTGACTATTCATTATTAAACTCCATTGAATTTTTCGCCTTCGCCTGCTTCAAATTAAAACAAGACTGGAAAATTAATATGTTTGAATTAACAAAATTAGAGTTGAAGAGGTTGATAACAGTCAACATCTAGTTCACACTAAATATTTTCCTTGCGCTTACACTTCCGAAATTCTTTAGGTTTACACGAGTGCCGAAGCTGTATGGGGGAGCATGTCTCTATCGATGAGTAGTAATATATGGCAGTTGCCGTCTCTGGTCCGCGGTAGTAGCGATGACTGGAGAATATTATTTTTCCTTACTGGCTAAAATCATCTAGACGTTTCATAATCTATCAAGATGTACTGCTGTTGTGGTGGATTTGAACTACTGGTCCAGTTACCAATTTTGAATTTTAAAATAACTGGCAGCACGGAACCTGCTGAAGCTGGACAAGAGAGGATTGTTGTCCCTGATTTTTGAGAAAAGAAAAATAGTAGAAATTTCTTCACTGAAGGAGATAATTTCCTAAGATAATCTAAGTTACGTAAGACAGTATAATTTTCTAATTTTGTTAATGGTTGAAATAAAGGCTGCTAACTTGGAACCATGCGGCATACGTGTCCTATGCAAATTCAAACGGTTGAATTTGTCTCGTCTATAGTATATATATTTCGATATCATATCATGTCATTTCGATCTCAATTAACGCTAAGAATTCATAAACTCCGTACGACCTAACCATGCTATTGATCGACAGACTTGGCATGGTGGTGGTGCTGGTTATGTTATTGCTATCTATAGTTCCTTCATCATCAGAAGAACAAACACATATTCAGGGTTTCGTCTACAATGGTTTCAAAGATGCATCATCTGATTTCAGTTTCGGTAATAGCGTAGCAGACATCACATCCACTGGACTGTTGAGGTTAACCAACGACAACGGTACAGATCAGATAGGTTATGTTTTATATTCTTTTCCAATTCGATTCAAGAATATCAAACAAAATTCATCCTCGGAAGGAACTCGAGCAGGTGATAGTGTTTTTTCCTTCTCTACTTCATTCATCTTTTCTATAATACCTGAATCTCCAGGTTCACGTGGTCAAGGATGGTTTTTATTATCGGACCTCAACCAGAGTTCCTAGGAGCAAAAGCTAGCAATCTGCCAGGCCTTTTTGGTTCAAAAAACATTGCACAACCTACACACTTTGTCCTCGCTATAGAAATAGATACCATCCATAATAGAGATTATGATAGCATACTGGGAGACCACGTAGGAATCGATTTAAATAATTTTACATCTGTAATATCCCAACCATCTGGGTACTACACAGATAATAATGGCGGGTTTCACAACCTTAGCCTTATAAGTGGTGATCCTATTCAGGTTTGGATAGAATATGATGGGGATAGTAAGAACCTTAACGTAACCTTAGCTCCACTTACCGTGCCTAAACCTGATACTCCACTATTTTCTTACAACCATGATCTTTCAGATTTTTTATCAGATTCCATGTATGTTGGCTTCTCAGCAGCTACAAGTTTTGCAAAATTATCTCATTACATATTGGGATGGAGTTTTATGATTAATAATGGAACAGCCCTACCAATTAATCTTTCCCAACTTCCTGAGCTTCCAACGAAACAACAAAACAACAAAAGAGCAAAGTTCCTCGGAGTTGACCTGCCGATAATTATCCCAATTCTTGTATTAACGTTTACCGTAGGCATCTTGATCTTATGCGTCCTAGGAAAAATCTGGAATTGTAAGCTCGCAGATGTTGTTGAAGATTGGGAACTAAATTATGAAAGGTTAAGAGTCTCATACAAAGATCTATACATTGCTACAAATGGATTCAAGGAGAAACAACTTCTTGGGTAAAGTTTACAAAGGCGTATTACCGACTTCAAAAGTCGAAGTTGCTGTCAAAAGGATCTCCCATAATTCGAAACAAGGCGTACGGGAATTTGTTTCCGAGATCATTAGCATTGGTCACCTTCGGCATAGAAACTTGGCGCACCTCTTGGGCTATTGTAGAAGGAACGGAGAACTGCTACTGGTGTACGATTACATGGCTAATGGAAGTCTCGACAAGTTAATTTTCCGCAAATACAATTCTGGCTCAGCACCTCCTATTCTCGATTGGAACAACAGATTTCAAATCATTAAAGGCGTAGCTTGTGGATTAGTTTATCTACACGAAGAATGGGAACAAGTCGTGATTCACAGAGACATCAAGGCTAGTAATGTTTTATTAGATGGTGAGATGAACGCAAGGTTAGGTGATTTCGGTCTCGCAAGATTGTATGATCGTGGAACCAATCCCGAGATGACGACCAATGTTGCCGGCACTCTGGGTTATATGGCACCAGAACTGATCAGAACAGGAAAAGCAACAACAACCTCTGATGTCTTTGCATTTGGTGCGTTATTACTTGAAGTTGCTTGTGGTAGGAGACCTACAGAGTTGCATAAATCCGAAAGTGAAGAGGGTGAAATTCTTGCCGATTGGGTCTTAAATTGTTGGAGAAGAGGTGAAATATTGCAGACAAGTGATCCAAATTTAGGGAACGAATATATAAAAGAAGAAATGGAATTAGTATTGAAGTTAGGCTTGTTATGTTCAGATAATGATGCAAAGGCTAGACCAAACATGAGACAGGTAATGCAGTATTTAGAAAGAGCCCTGCCTCTGCCTCTATTTGACTTATGGGCGCTTGATTGTAAGTCGACAATGACGAATAGTTCTGGACAGCACCGAAGCCGCATAGAAAGTATGTCTCTACCGATGAGTAATATATCATCACTCACGGACTTGATCCTTTCTGGTCCGCGGTAGTCGTGCATACTTATGATAAGTCGTGAGTATCAACACTAGGGAAAAAATCTTAAATTAACGCATCTTGCATGTAATTGTCCAAGGGTACTAATGAATTTTTACTAGTTCGAGTTGAATAGTTTAACCTCCGGTTCTAAAGAACATCCATAAAACATTCATATTTGTCTGTTAATGTGTACATAGTTATGCACTTGTTGTTCTAAATTTGTACATAACTATACACTTGTAGATGTTAATGTGTACATAGTCGTACACATATTGATTATTAATGTGTACATGTTTGTACACCTGCTGATTATTAATGGTACAAAAATGTATTATATATCCTGATGCGCCTTTGACGTCATTTTTTGTTTGTTTTTGGTTTTATGTATTTAATCAGGGACTCATAAGCTAACTTGCATATAGTTGTACCCATGTTGACTCTTAATGTGTACATAATTGTACACTTGTTAATTCTTAATGTGTACATAATTGTACACCCATTAATTGTTAATGTGTACATAGGTGTACACATGCTGGATATTTACATGATATTATACACATGTTTATGGTCAATGTGTACATAATTGTACACATTAACAATTTTTATGTTCTTGCTTCTTTTTTAGCTCCTTTAGAGATATATATCTATGTTCATTATATTTTGATTTTGTATACTAGGTTGAGAAGTGTTCATTTGTTGCACACACTGAATTCATTTGCTAATTCTAATTCCAATTAATGCATTGATACCGATTAGGCTTACTCAAAATCACCCTTTCTTGCTGAAGTTGTTTATGACACCATTCTTTGCTCCCATTCCGCTCGCCATTCTTGCTCACCTTTTCACAATCATTCCTTCATATATTTATTTTATTTATATGATTTGTTGTTTCTTTTGTAGGTTTTTAGGTTTTGAGATTCGGTAGGTTGGATATTTTAGTGCTTATGAAGATTTTTATGGTCGTATGTTTTAGGATTGGAATTAGAGAAACAAGGTTTTGAATCCTTTAAGAACGGATCGAACTGAAGATGTTCAGGCATCAATTTTGAGGTTCGGCTTTTGAAAACCCTGGTTTGTTATCTCTTTAGGATTTGGTTTTACTGTTCACTTCGTATTTTACAAATTTATGAAGTTCATCGTAGTTTTTGAATTTATGAAGACCTTGACCTGGTTTTCAATATATGATTACAATCCAAAATTAGACTTCAGATTCGAGATCGAGGCATCTTAGTCTCTATTACCCATCAAACAAATTGAATTTTATTTATTTCCTATCAGATATAAGGCTTCCAATATAACAGTTAGCTTAGACAGCTGAAGTATACATTGTTGTACACATGTGACAGAAATTACATGTGTATATAATAGCCCAAACTAGAACTCTTAATCAAATTTTAGTGAATAATCCTTTTTTGTTTTCTAGGCGGACTTTTGGTCTTTGTGATTTTGTATAAATGTGATTATCTAAAATCGGTATTGGATGAATTATCATCTTACAGATGAATGATTTATTGGAATTTCAAAGCGGTCTTACATGGAGGTGGTAATGAATTTAAACTACAAAGACTCTGTTGATGTTGGTCCAATTTTTGCATTAGTGCTCAATTCAAGTACGTAAGAGTGTTTGTATATTCAGTTGCTTTTATTTGGTTAGGATCGTCTGACATTGGAAATAAGAGACGTGAGAGTAGTTGATATTGATCTTTCTGGTAATCCTCCTATTGGAGGTGGTACTATCTCATCATGAAGATCTGCAATTAGTTATTAAACTAGAAAAATTGAAATTGCTTTAATTTTTCTTGGTTTATATTATTTTTGTAGGATTTTGTTAGATTTTTGTAGATATGTACATACTTGTACTCCATTATGTTATGCCATGGATGAAAGTAGATCTAGCATGTTTTGTGTGAGCATGGATCTTAAACTTGTAAGATTTTGTAGATGTGTACATTAATTGTATCTGATGCATCATGTCATGGACATATGACCTTTTTTTTGTAGTTTCCAATGTTGGATTTGTGCCATTGTAGGTGTGTACACACTTGTATGCGATGTATTATGTCATACCTATGCTCACTCTTTATCCAACATGGGTAGATAGTTTTACATATGTTTATTTTTCATGTGTACATAGTTGTGCACATGTTGATTGTTTTGCGACCGACTATAGTTTTTGAATTATGAAGCCCTTGAACTGACTTTTATGAATACATTCGAAAAGGTGGCCTCAATCTTACACATTGAGGGTGATTATGGGATGACATAACCTGAATCTTGTTTTGTATATGTTTCTTTTCTATGGAATTTACAAAGAACATCTTGACGACATGTATGTAACTGCAGTTTTTCTTTTACTCATTGTTTTTTTGTTATCTGTACAAAGTGGTTCCTACTTTTTTTATTTAATATTCGTATTTGTCTGCAGACGTCCAGGTGCTGATAAAATGTATAATGTTTTCAACAATGCAACTTTCTGAAGCTCTGAAAAAATTGAAATTTGATAAGCAACTAGCGATGGAGAACATATGAAAGATAATTACTGAAGCAGTTGTGAATGTTTCTCTGATATGCACAAATTCTTTTCCTCTTCTTTTTAGATATATTCAAGTTGGCAATGCAGTTGCCATCCCGGTCGCCAAAGCCTTGGGATTTTCTTTTGCTCTTGCTATTCGAGGAGTTTCTTTCGCTGAGCCGCTTTTCTTACTTCCTGATAATTTTTGGTCAACTATCGGACCTCTTCCTATAACATCATTGGAAACTGTAAATAGGTATTCTCAATTATAAATGTTTTCTTTTCCTTTCATTATTTACTGTAAATTCTTATAATATTCTTCTAACTATATTTGAAATGTATTTCTCAGGGCAGTTGAGGAAGCATGATCGAAAGAGAAGAGCAGTTGACTGCAGTTGACCCAGAACTTACCAGGAAATAAAGTTAGAAGCTAATTTTGTTCACATTACTCACAAGTCTGAAATTCAAGTTTTGCTAATGTGAATTCAGATGAAACAACTTTTTCATCCTGCTGAATTGTTTACATTCAATCATTATGTGTCTCGACTGGTTTCAATGATGGAATTTCCACTTATTTTTTCTTATGCTGCAATTTTGGTTTTGTCAATGCTACGATTTGGTTTCCCATGCCTGCAATTCCACTTATTTGGTTTGGAGTATAAGATATCAGTAATTATACATATGAAAGCTTGGTTTACGTACTCTTCAGTCTTCACTTCACTGCAAGTTACAAATGAGCTTTGTTTAACCAAGTTTCTACATTTCCTTTGCTATTTTTTCCTTCCTTGACTAGGGCCTGAAAAGACTGCTTAATGATCTGAGTCATGCACTTGTAAGTTGGCTTCAAGTGTTTGAAATTAACCATTTTACTGTAATAGTCTCCATTTCCAGTTACAGCGGTTTTCTGATCAGCTATCTTGACCATAAAAGCACGTTAGTTGCTGATAGACCTTATCTACCTCTGTTTCAGGTGTTTCAGGTAAAGTGATACTTATTACTTTATTTTTTATTGAACGACCAAAGGGAGACCTTCTATTGGGTAACTTATATGGATTTTGTCCGTAACACTTTTATGGTCCTCAAAATTGAGTTCAAAAAAAAAAATTTGATTTTCCAAAATTGATCAATTCTAGATCGTTTTTCTTCAAAAATTTTGCAGTAAAGAGAGCTTAATCATTATATCTCTCATAAATCGAAATAAATATTGAAAAATATCATCCATGATCAAATAATTTCTTGATTGAAATTTCAGTGAAAAAAAACCTGGCGAGATTGAGGTATACCCAATAAGACAAAATCAGGTCATTATGAAGTAAATCCAAGCTACCCCTTTAACCTAGATTTTTCTAAATGGCTAAAATGCTCCCTATAATGATTAACTCTAATTTAACTAAAATAATTAGATTAGTTAAATTAGTTAGATTAATTAGTTGATTTAGTTATAAGTTGGGTTTTAGAAATCATTTAGAGAGAGAATTAGTATGAAGTAGTAGAGGAGATTTTGGGGTGGAAAAGTTAGGGTTTTTGTGAAATTTGTGATATGAGTGAGATGAGTGATTCTAATCCTGATTTTGAAGTGGGGGAGTCTTCTAACTTTCCTCCTACATATGAGTACTTGTATGATGATCAAATGGATTACATGCATGACCCTCACTTTTATTTTCCTCAAACTCATGATGGGTATGGAAGTGATGAATGTATTGAGCCAAACGAAGAATCCAATGAGCAAGAAGAAGAGAATGGAGTTGAAAGTAATCAGGTAGACAACCTAGGTGGTGAAGATTGTGATTTTTCCATGCAAATGATCGATTTTGCTTTTTTTCCGATTCAGACATGCGGGGTCGGCAAGGTCGACGCTTGTCGATCATGTCGTCCCATAAAAGCGACGTGGTTCTACTTTGAACAATGTGCCTACTTTTCATGAGCAAGCATACCACGTCGTAAAGGTGTAAAATTTGAACCTTGCCGACTTCCATTTTTTTGAAACACAGAGCCTTTACTTGAAAATGCTTACGTATAGCGTTTCATGTTTTCATAACTTGCCTATTGCATTTCCATGTCGGCAATGTTTATATTCTATTACGTTAGGCCTTTTCTAGTGGCATTGTTTTATATGTTGACCATTCCGAGGCAGGTAATACACATCAACTAAACTTTTGATGTTTTGTAGATTGTGGCATTGGTACCTATGGCGGATCAGCCTCAAGCTCAGAAAATTAGGGGTCCCGATACTTCCTCACAATATGCTAATGATTTGGAATGGAAGGAAAAAGACGACGCGGTCAATTGGATTGTTGAGAAATCCAAAGAGAAGATGTGTGTTCTAGTGAAAAACACCCAACAAAAAGATACGCGGTTTGAAATGGTATGCGAGTGTTATGGGTCGCCGGAGGAAAGTCACAAGAGGAAGGGTTATGTGTATGATAAGAAGACGACTAGGGTGTACAAGACGAAGTTAAATAAGTGTGGATGCCCATTCAAGATAATTTTTGGAGGAACGAACACACCGATCACATGTGGAGAATGAGTAGAGTTGATGTTGGTTGGCATAACCATAAAGATCCGGAAACTCTTGTTGGGCATTGTCAAGTTGCCAAGTTGAAACCGCACGAGTTCGAACAAGTAAGAACAAGTTGGGGAATTAAACCAAGTAAGCTCCTAAGTAAGTTCAAGAGGGACGACCCGCATAACCTCTCTTCATTGTCTACAATTTATGCGGCTAAGGCAACTATTAAAAGAATTGAATGGGATGGAAGAAAGGTGATGGAAGAATCACAATGGTTAATACACAAATACAACTACAAGGTGAGACACCATGAGTCATCGGAGGGGAAGGTGGATCGTATTTTTCTTGCGCATCCCGATATGATTCATTTGGCGCGTTGCTTTTACCAAGTTTTGTTCATGGGTTGTACTTATAAGACGAATAGGTACAACATGCCTTTGTTTAACATTGTAGGACAAACCTCGGATAAGCAATCGTTCACGGTGGCATGGTGTTTTATGGATCGTGAGAAGGATGATAGTTATATTTGGGCATTGGAAACTTTGAAGCTTCTCTACCACGAAGACGAAACTCCAGGGGTTATAGTCACCGACAATGAGCAAGCAATAATGAACGCCGTGAGGATAGTCTTTCCAAATGCACAAAATTTCCTTTGCACTTGGCATATACAATGCAATCTTAGAAAGAATTGTAGAAGTCATATCCAAAAACCGAAAGCAAAGAAATGAACTAAACGTGAAAAAGAGGAAGACGAACGTCTTAGCAAACTAACTAAAGAGGAGCTAGAGAAGGAGAAAGAGAAAGAAGACGAAGAATGGAAAGAATGTGAGATTAAGTTTGGGTTATTCATGAAGGCGTGGGATAAGGTGGTTTGGTCGATGAGTGTGGGAAGATATGAGTTAAACTTGAAGGATTTCGAGGATGATTGGGGACTAATTACCCCCAAAGTAGTGGAATACTGCAAGAAACAATGGTTGAGGCCACACAAAGAGAGGTTTGTGTATGCTTATACTTACGACTATAAACATTTCAAACTTGAATCCACAATTATGGTAGATCAAGCTCATGGGAGACTAAAAGGTCTACTTTTCACGAGTCAAAATGGGATTGTGACGGTGCAACATGCTATCCATGAGTACACTAATAATGATATCGACAAGATAAAAAAAAATTCCAAGAAAGTAGCTTAGGAAGTTGAAGGAGTTTAAGGAGGATGATTGGTTGCTTGTTGGTATACATAGAAACGTCTCGCATTGGGCAATACGTTTCATGATGAAACATCTCGCATTGTTTAAAAAGTATAAAAAGTATGATGACCCGAACACTCCTTGTAAGTGTAGGATAATGAAGGCTATCGGACTTCCATGTCGTCATATGCTTGGTAGTTATAAAACTCACATTCCTCTTGATGATATCGATCCTTATTGGAAGCAATTCTCTTTCAAACCGGCTCCAAGAGAAGATCCCGGTGAAGAGTTTGGCGACATAGAACTTGGGAGAACAATCCTCTAAAAGTACCCCAAGTTGAATAGGTTGGACAAACAAACTATGAAGCACAAGTTGATGCCGATAGTTTACCCTTTTATGGAAGAACTTGAAGAACTGAAGAAACAAGATCCTAATGGTAGACCAACTACCAAAAAGACGAGGGCGGAAGAAAGAGAACAAATCAAAGAGTTTTTGAGTATAAATTGCGATCAAGATCAATCCGAAGGAGAACAAATCAAAGAGTTTTTAAGTAGAAATAGTGATCAATCCAAAAGGGAAAACATTAAAGAGCATTTGAGTACAAAGTGCGATCCATCCGGACATGTTTATACCGAGGCGCAATACAAGGAGGAGCCCTCTAAAAGAAAAGAGGTCGTCCAAGGAAGGATTCAACCACACCAACGGTCTCTAACTTGAATACAAATGGCACTCTACCTCTTGAGAGTCAAGCAAGCGTGGAATTTGTTGGAAAGAAAAGGGGTCGGCCAAAGAAGGATTTAACTACACCAACCGTCTCTAACTTGAATACAAATGGAAATCTACCTCTTGAGAGCCAAGCAAGACAAGGAGATGTTGCGAAGAAAAAAGGTCGTCCAAAGAAGGTAGTACAACCGGTGTTGCAAAAGTATCGCAATCAACTCCCTCCAATTATTCAAGATTTCGTGATTGGTACTGACGATGTTCCGAAAGATGGAAATTGTGGGTTTCACGTTATATCGCAACAATTGGGACACCTAAGTGGAGCGGTTGAAGAGAATCTCACCCAATGCCAATACATTAGAAAGAAGATGGTCGCTCGACTAGAAAACGACAAGGAGTTCCATATCTCAATGATTCTAGAAGGTTCCATGGAGGAGAAAGAAGCAACTTTCAAAGGTTTGCTAACTAGTGTTAGAGGCCCGGAGGGAAACACACCGATCAAATGGGAGCATTGGTTGAGAATGCCGGAGTGTGGCCATCTATTGGCGGATACTTGGAATTGCGTGGTACATTTTTTTAGTGAGGGACTATCTATATCATTTGCACCGAAACATGCGGTTTGCGTGGACCAACTCAAGCATAGAAGAATTGTCATGGCTTTGGTGGATAAAAATCATTTTATTGGTCTACAAATCAATAAGGAATGTCCATTACCTCCTCTATGTAGGTTTAGTTTGTGGGAGAAGTTCACAAACAACAAGAGCAAGGAATGGATGAAAATTTATGAGGACAACATGGCCCTTTGGAATGTTATAGACGAGTTTAGGGAATGTCCCATAGATTTGAGTGAGGAGTGATTATGATTAGGGAATAAAGCAGCTTTTTGTGTAGTGTACAATGGAGTACTAGACAAAACATTCGTACTTTTTGGAGTACTTTTGTAATCGCATGCGTGTTTTGTGCAATGTACTTTGGAGTGCTACAAATGAATGAAATGGATGTGTTTTTTGGGTGTATTCTCATTTGGTCGGCATCATTATTATTACCAAACACTGCTGGCTCTCCCAGGGTCGACACGGTATTATTTCGTCGGGACCGGCCGGCGCAATGCATGACAAGATCTTGGAAAAAGCTACTGATATGTCCGCATGGTCGGCTTTCGCCAAGCCGCAGGCGCTTTCTACGCTTCGGCAATGTTTATGAAATTTAGCATGCAGGGTAAGAACTCCCTTAAAAGATTGTTCCTGGATGTTTTTTCTATCAAGCCGGCATGGTCTGGTTTTGCCAGGTTGCCGCCTTTAATTGCGCCGGCAATGTTATTGAGGAGAACCATGCCGGCTAAGAACTCCCTCAAAAATGGTTCATCAATGTTATTTTCTATAAAGCCGGTAAGGTGTATTATAATATCCTTGCCGACTAGGAGGGCGTCGGTAAACTTCTAATTTAGGACAATGTCGAATATATATCAGATACAAACCTTAACTAAAGCATACAAACGTTAAAAACTTAACCCTAACACATTTGGGACATAGATAGTATCTTTTTCCGGTATACAATTTCTTAGGAGAGGTAATTAGCTTCATCCTACCGTCACAACATGGATCTGTGCATGGTAGAAGGTTGATTTTAGGAACTTCATCTTCATACGGATCTACACGCTCATCTATCCAATAGAAAAACCCACAACAAGTGCATTTTGAAGCATACGACTGATATACACCTCCTATTGCAGCTTTCATGAGAAATAAGAATCCCTTACAACCTTCAATAGTGCATTTGCTTCCTTCAAAGGGAAAATCGTTTGCAAAATTACCACTTAGTGTACAAAGACTACAAATATTTGGTGGTGAAACTTCCATTCTTTATGCAAGGTTGAAGATGAAGTTGGGAATTCTTTTATAATAACAACATACCTAATATCTTGATTTTGAAATTTCTATTCGTTGAGCATTCAATGGGTTGTAATTTGTACCTAAAAGGTGCAACTAACATTTAAGTCGGCAAGGTATAGATTTCATACCATGCCGGCCTCAAGTACGCTCGGCAAGGTAGAGACTTCATACCATGTCGGCCTCCAGTACTTTGTCTAAAACTGCATAAACAAAATAATAACTTCTAAAGCAACTAAAACTAAAAATTAAAATAAGTTTAAACAAGTCTAAAACCACAATCTAAGAGTTCAAAACATAATGTAATAGTTCAAACAACAATAAAGTTTGATTCTAAAGCAAGTAAACATAATAAAGTTTAAGAAATTCAAGGATCCTTCTCATTGTTATTATCTTCTTCCCCATCACTAGCTTTGTCACCATCACTAGCTTTTGCACCAAAGATCGCCTTTTGCTTTTCCCTTATCTCGGACCTATGTAGTCACCATCCTCATTGTAATAGGGGTTCATCGGAAAAGTTACATGCCTGAAAAAAGTTCTTGGATCAAGCTCCTCTTCTTCCTCCTCGATGATGTGCATTCTTCATAGTTGAGGGATTGCTAGGGCCTGTTCATAAACCTTAGAAATTCTTCTCGGATTTTCCTTACCCATCAAACATAACTTTATAAACGGGCAATTCTCTTCAGTTTCATCTTTAGGTTCTTCTAAATTCGGATAAATTGTGTCCAAATATTCAAATAGCTCTTCTGCATTGTTAACAAGACAAGGTAGTTCTTATTTTGTTTCCTCTGGGAACCTAAAAATGCACAAATAAGATATATGAAAACAAACAACAAAACACTGTTGATCTTCTTCCACTGGCCGACAAGTCCGATAAACTAAACATTGCCGACTACAGTAGAGTCGGGAAGGTGTTAACCAACTACCCTGTCGACGAATAAACCGCCGGAATGGTCCTATTTATGAAAGATGCCGACTAATAACTTAGGAAATTAAGGTTTCTGATGCCTAACGTCGGCATGTTACAAGTCAAAAACCACGCCGACCAAATATAACCCGGCATGGTTGGTTATTATACCCTGCCGACACTGGTTATTGTCCATTAGTCACCATGGCTCTGATGAAACACTAGTGGAAAATAGAAATAAAACCACTGTCAGGACAAGAAGTTATATCGCTAAAAACGACTGTGTCCATCAGCAGTAATCTAGAAGTGGTTTTTTCCAAAACGACTGTGTCTGGCAAAGGTTGAATTCTTTAAAAAAACTACTTTCATCAACAGTAGATTGACAAGTACTGATAGACACAGAAGTTTTTATTGAAGACATTTTATAAAAAAAAAATTGATATTGATTCAGCTGAATCAACTGAATCAAAAACTAAAAGTTGAATCACAATTAAATTAATAATGACTTTAAAACTGAATTTAAACTTAAAAATGAAATTGATAATGGCATTAAAACTCATTTTATATTGAAATATGTATTCAGTTTACAGTTTCAATTAACAAAAATACTGCAAGTTCCAAGTCTGAAAACTTCTAATACTAAGTTGGAGAAGCTTAACCTATTCATATTGCAAGCTTAAGATAATGAATTGGCTCAACTAAGCAGCAAGGTTCTACCATCAGTTCATCATAATCTTCCTCTGACAGCCAAGATGCTCAAAATCTATTCACCATGACTCTTTTTATCTTGTCTTGCAGCAAGCTTTGACTATTGTACAAATTCTATCGTTCTTTCTTTTGTAGCTCCACAACTCAGTTCAGTAGAAGCAAATTTTCAGAACCTGTACAATTTTAGCTTAATATTTATGAACAACATACACAATTTCAGAGTTTAAATGCTTCAAGGTTAATGTTCATAGATACATGTTTATGAGATAATCCAAGATATATGCTTATGACTTATGAGCTATATCAGTTCATGGAGAAAAATCAAAACTCATAGGGCCGGGATGTAAAATAGTTAGCTGCTAATGCTTATCTGAAGTTATAATGGATCTTACCAAAAACGCAGAGTTATCAAATTTTACGTTAAATCTACCTGAGTTCATGTCGAGCTCAAATGCATAGATTTTCATACAGATATTATGTAAAGGTTGCAACTACTCTCCATTCAGAGTTCAAATATTGTTCAACTCCAACACTGAAACAACAAGGAGGTTTAAGGATACGATAGGATATATTCTAGGTAGATTAAATAACACAACAATTCCAATGGTATGCCGGCTAGGAACCAACAGTCCATTTGTAAGTAGACCATGCTTAAATTTAAACAATGCAAATGGTAAACCATTTGCCAACATATACACATTTAAACTAAAACTGCATTCTGAAAACCAACAAGGGTGCTGAAATATTTTAATTGGATGGCCTAGTTTCAATGAGAAGTTGTCAACCTGCATTCTTGGACAAGAAAGAATCCCTAGAGTCTCCCTTTTTTAGTTAACGAACACGATAAAGAAGACATGCAGAGAGTTGAATATTTATAAAACTGATAAACTACCTGTTCTTTAATATCAGCGTAATTCTTCTTACTTCAAACCTCTCTTGAACCTACACATGAAGTGACCAATTAAATTGCAATCCCTTTCATACCAAATCAACCTGCTCTGCCAAACCTACAAAGAGATACTACTAAGTTATATTTAACTCGTACAGTACTACAATGTCGTAGAAACAAAGACCCATTGAAGTACAAACTTAAAGGCATGAAGAAGAAACAAGAGCTCATAAAAAAATCCTGTGTAAGTAAGTATCAGCACAATCAGGCATATCATAATTGATCACAATATTGACGCATTCAATGTTTATTCCTGTATTAACCAAATCCTTGAAACCTTTATAGAGAGTCAACCTATGAAATGTAAAAAAAAAAATCCAACTTCAGGGTATGCCTTCGCTTTTCTTAGTGATTTAATTTTCAGCAGTAAATTGAATTACAGTAGTATACTTGTAAATTAACCAAATCACTAGCAGATTCACTATCCACATGCACTTTCATGCATACATATCAATGTAACAAGACCGAAAGTAATTAGATAAAATCTAAGAAAAAAGAGAATGTATACCTTTCTTCCTGACATATTCCAGAATGGGTGCAAATTGATGGGAAGTTGCACTGAACATGAGGCACTCTTTTTTTAGTAATTCCTTATGGGTCTTTATGCTAAAACTACCATTGAACACAACAACATTAGTATCAGGCGGGGCAAGTGCTGAACCGCTCAAACTCGTGGAAGATCTCAACTTTAGATATAAGCATCAACATAAAATGATCAAAATAAAGTTTAGTTGCAAACCTTGTAAGCCAACCTGGCATGGGAACACAAAATTAGAACAACAACTTATCCAGCCACATGCTCAATTTGCTGCAGTGTCAAGAGGCCAAAGACAATAGTTTTTCCCATCCCAGAATTTGCTTGATAGATAACATCCATAACCAAAAATAGCTTCATTCATATTGAACTGATTGAAAACCAAAAGTTCCAAAGGATTAGGCTCTTCCATAAAGAGAAATACAATAGCAAAGAAGTCCATGTTTCTAACTAACGAAAACTATCTATGGGACAGCACAAAAAAAGTCTCGGTATTACCACTAAACTGCAAACTATCTACAGTGGAAGCGTTCCTTTGTATAGAACACAAAATCACACAGCAAAAGAAAAAGAAAAGAAATGGTCACTATAACTAGAAACATACGTGGAGTCATGGAGTACGCCTTATTTAGATCTAAACACACTAATATGGAAGTGAATAAAAGTTGAAGTTCTTGAGGAAGTTATCTAATACGAACTTCCTTTAATTATCCAGTTAAGAGATATGACAATTTAATTTAGCTGCACATAACACCAAGATAAATACAAGGGACGAAAAACCATATTTAGATGAGAGAAAACCTCAAGGGGAGTTAAAATGACTAAAATATATCTGCTAGCTTGTTCCTCACCACTGTATTCTGGACATTTACCATCCCTATGAAAATATAGTGCAGCAAAAATATAAAAGGTTGATTACTAAAGATCCCAGAAGCCTACATTACTCTTTAATTTACATTTAATCACAAACTGCCTTCAGATCTTGTGGCGTGAACTATATGGGAACAAAAATATTATATGATTAAACCAACTCTCTGTCCCAGAACATGAAGACTTATATCTTCTCAGTTAGTACCTAGTTTTGATATTCTTATGAACCAAGCGAAATCTTTCATATTATGAATTTTTCACCAACACTGGCAACACAACATAAAAATTCATAAATTCATATACTAGCTGAGCAACCTTTAAGTCTCCAATTACTCACACACATGAACAAAACAACACAAAACATGACATAACTATAAATATGTACACACAATACCTGTAAGAGATAAAACTACTGAAAATAAAGTGAATAAAAATCAATTGGATATATGCTCAACCCCAAATCGACCACTGCTTTTAGAAGCTCCATCTTTAATAAAAATATCTGAGTCCAGAACTGTACATTCCAACATACCCCCTGCACCATTACAAAAGATATATTCACATTAGCCTCAAACTTTAAACCTTAAAGTTCCATACATACTACCAGAAATTGAAAAATAATTCGAATCGAAAAATAAAAGAAGAACCCAATGTATATTAAATCATGAATTGATCTTTTCTTTTGTTTACCACCACCAGATTTAGCTGGATTTGAAGATTGTAGAGGAGCTTTCTACTTCTTTGGTGGCTAAATAAAAAGAGAATACACACAATCAATATAACAAAACTAAGAAAATAAACGAATAAGTAAATGAACAAATGAACAAACTGGTAATGAATCAGAAAATAAAATTGAGATGAAATCGAAGCTCTTAGGTTTACTAAGATCAAAAAAAAATCTTCCGAAATTTCAATTCGAGATGGATACGCTAATCGATTGAACTAAAATGATAAAGAGAGATGATATTTATCTTTTGATTAAGTTATTGCCGATGAATCTTTGTTTTTAGTTGTTATTGATGATCTTCATCGCCTTTTTTCACTGATTCAGGACAAACCTTCAAGAGATGATGTTCTTATAATAGAGGAAAAGAGGAGGCAAACCCTAATATGAAAATTTTGATTCAGTAGATTCAGAAGGTTGATGCAGAAAAAATGAAGAGAATCAGAGAGAGTGTTGAGAGAGAGAAGTGAAGGAATAGGGTACGGATGATAGGGATAAGGTTTGTTTTATTTTTCTCTTTCCGTAGAAAATTCTAACCCTCTCAGTGGTTCTTCAAGCTAGGATTTTTTACAAAAATGCCCCAATAGAAAACTACTGTGACAGGAAAAGGTTTAATTTTCTCGAATTTTTTCCAGATAAAACAACTGTGAGTCACGGCACTATGCTGAACTACAGCCCAACAACAGTTGTTTTACTAAAGCCCAGGAAGTGGTTTAAAACCCATTTCCCACTAGTGAAAAGTCGGCATGTTATTCATCCTGAGACCATGCCGGCGCTTTCAAAATACCAATGGTCGGCGTGTTGTTCAACTATCGACCTTGCCGGCCAAAAATCTGAAATTCAAAATTACTCGTTCCAACCTAATCTAACAATCATATACAACAAAACAATAATGTGTTTGAGTTTATAAATCACTTACAATCTTCTTTTAGCCTTTAGAGGTTTCTTTTCAGCATCTTCAAGGATTGCATTTGGGTTTACTCGTTCCAACCTTTCCCTTACCTTTTCCCTCGATTTGGATCTTTTCATTTACCAGTTGAATCTCTCTTCTTCTTTGGATCGTTTAGAATCAACCATTTTTTGTAGAAAATCAAAATTGAAAATTTTGGTTGATTTTAGGTTTTTGGAATGAAAGAGAAGAAGAGAGGGTTTAGAGAAGAAGAATGAAAAAGAAGAGGAGAGGGTTTTGGTTAATCAGTTTTTAGTTTTTTAGTTTTAGGTTAATTAGTGTAGGGGTATTAAAGTAACTTTACCACGTTTTGGCCTCCCCTTAGTAAGGGCACATGTCCATTTAAATTTGGGTATACCCCAATCAAGCCAGGAAAAAAAAGTGCTTTCTTAAATTTTGATTTTTCAATTTTCATAAACAGTACGTCGTTTTTCTTCGAAAATCTACCACATTATAGTTTATAATCATTTTATTTATATGGGTTGAAAGGAATTTGGATAAAGTTGATCAAAATCGAAAAAATTTTAGTTTCAAAAGAACCAGAAAAAACGGGTCACGCGCTATTAATTCGGGCGGAGAAGAAAGGCTCCATGGGTAATTTGGTAACACATATAATTGTTACAAATTCCGTTACCACGACCGTTACTAATTTATCAGGCTCCTATAAAACCGTGGTCAAATAGTTTATAATGAATATATCTTTTGCAAGTTTTTTTGTTCTTCTTGGGCAACCCTAACTGCTGCAGTAGTAATCTAGTCATAAAAAATAAGCCAAATAGAAATAGTGAAAGTACGATACTTTCGGGGCTATTCCTCGTGCCTAAAAGTTGTTATTTGTTTTAGGCACCATTAATTTTATTTAGGCACCCAACTCTTACCCCCTTGCTTTAAAAGTATCCCAGGTTAGGGATTTGTTTTTTCTTCATTTTCGTTTCAAAGTTCAGAGCTTCAGATAGGAGAGGCAAATTCTGTAAGTCTCATTCTTCATCTAATCCATGAATTGAATTAGGGTTTATATTTAATTTTGCTTGAATTTTTCTGGGTTTTGATTTTCTGTTCACATGATTGTTTTTTTTGTTTCTGAATTTATCTGAAGTTGAAAGAAGTAGGAGATTGTGATAATGAGGCCAGTTTTTTGTGGGAGTTTTGATTATGAGACCCGGCAATCTGATCTTGAACGTCTGTTCTCTAAGTACGGGACTGTTGATAGAGTTGACATGAAATCTGGTAACTAACGAGAAATTTCTCTTTGAATCATCTCCTTTTGTTTATGATTTTGATATAAGATTTGGATTTCGATGGGGTTTGTTGAGTTTTTTTCTGTAAAATTGGGGTTTTGCCCCTTTTTTTCTTTTTCTTTTGGGAGTGTCACCCTTTTGTTGATTGTATAGTCCTGTACTATTGGAATTGCACATGATAAAGTCTTTATCATCCGTTGGATTGTTAGATGGTAAGTTGTTAGGTCTAGTTTCATTGATTGTATCATCCTGAGAAGAATAAAACTGCATTGTTAGGTCTAATTTCATTGTGAAATTTGCATTGTTAGGTCTAATTTCATTGATTGTATCATCCTGTTCTCCCTTGACAGTTATACCGAAGGGTTCACTAATTTAAGAATTAAAGCTTCTGGATGGGTGCAGTGTCACTTGCCTCCTAAGCTTGCTAGCAAGTAGCATGTTGCATATTGCATAGGAAGGTCGATGTGAAATTTGCATTGTCCTACATTTTATTGTTTAGATGTAGAGAGCCATCTGGACTGCATCATATGATGTGAATTCACAGATATGTGGTTGTATTTGCATATCCTTGGTATATTTATTGAGACTACAGAAGATTAGGAGTCTTAGCAACAGGGATAGTTCATTGAAAAAGAAAAAAGCTCTTTATTTAAATGTTTGTTTTGACGCAGGAACCGGAAAGTGCATCAATGCATATATCTTGGATGCAAAAACACTTTCCTAACAATGCTATCCTTCATGCCTGCTTGCCTGCTCATCAGAACATTTGCATTTCCTTCTTTTCAACCCTTATACTGCCTGCTCAGCCATGCCATGCTTTCTCTTCTCCTTCTACTACTCATAGATGGATCAATGTTAACAGTCATGCCAATGGCTACTCCTGAACATATGCTGAAATTGGCGAAGCATACACATCAGTGACTTCTCAGTTCTGATTCTTTGGATTTAGCTTTTAGATTATTAACACATCATGCAGCGCTACAAAATTGTTGGTATCTTTTGCATCCAGCTTATCCCTACTTGCAGGTGTTGTATTTTTTCTATTTTTACCAGGGAAAAGAAACCTTGATAGGACTGTCTCTCTGAAACACAACCTGTTAGAAATAGTACTCAATTTTCTGTTTTTACCATGGAAAAGAAATTCAATATGACTGTCACTCTGAGACACTACCTGTTAGAAATAGTACCAAAGACTTCTGTTATTATCAGTTTACCACTCCTAGCTTAATTTTGCTATGCCGTTGCAGGGTTTGCTTTCGTATATTTTGACAACGAGCGTGATGCTGAAGATGCCATCCGGAGCCTTGATAATACCCCATTTGGTTACAGCAAGCGCAGGCTTTCGGTGGAATGGTCAAGGGTAATCATCTTCTTTCACATGTATTTTCAGTTCAATTTGTAGTACCTGTAACTGGCTTTCATGCAGTGGTATTGGTGGAGTGACCTGTATGCTTAGCCTTCTTCGTTACTTAAAATTTTGGTTATATGTAGCCATCTGGTTCATGAGAATTTCATTTTCTTGCTTCTTTTTCATGTTTCTCTTCCGGCAGGGAGAACGCGGTAATCGTCGTGATGCATCTAGACCAGTGGCAAAACAGAGGCCTACTAAAACACTGTTCGTGATAAACTTTGACCCAGTAGATACAAGGATCCGAGACATTGAAAAGCATTTTGAGCCATATGGTAAGGTATTGCATGTCAGAATCCGAAGGAACTTTGCATTTGTTCAGTTTGAGACACAGGAAGAAGCAACTAAAGCTCTTGAGTGCACACACATGAGGTAAATTGTTTCCCTTATATCTTGCTGTTGGATAGCTGATTTTGTTTCTTTTAAATTTTCCATTTATAACTTGTTGCTCTGTGATTTGCAGCAAGATTTGTGGCAGAGTTGTCTCAGTTGAATATGCCCTTAGGGATGACAGCGAGTGTGGTGGTGATAGGCGTGATAGTCCTAGGAGAGGAAGGGAAGACAGCCGTTCCAGAAGTAGAAGTCCTGTGCGTCGAAGTAGTAGGCCAAGTCCTGATTATGGACGGGCACATAGTCCAGTGTACGATAGCTATAAGGGACCATCAAACAACAGGGATCGCAGCCCTGACTTTGGGCGATATCCAAGGTAAGATAGTTAAGCAAAGTTGCAAAAGCACCAGTTTAAGGAGTTCTTTTTATTCTTACTGTCTTTTGTTCTGCCTTTGTTATTATTCTGGCCTCCAATTTTAATTAGTGTTCTTGGTTCCATGTCAGCCGCTCACCTGTTCGCCGCACAGGCAATGGCCGCTCACCTGTTCGCCGCTCATCTGCTGGCCGCTCACCTGTTCCCCTGCTGTCCGCTGTCCGCTCACCAGTTCGCTGTACTTCGTTCCCCTGCTGAACGCTCACCAGTTTGCCGTTCCCCTGTTGGCCGCTCACCAGTTCGCCATTCCCCTGTTGGTCGCTCACCAGTTCGCCGTTCCCCTGTTGGTCGCTCGCCTGTTGGTCGTTCTCCAAATGGCCGTCCACCTGCTGGCGGTTCTCCAGATGATCGTTCACCAGTTCGTCGTTCTCCCAATGACCGCTCACCTGTTTGAAGACCAAGGTCATGAATAGTGGGTTTAGAGGGTTCTCTCTAAAATAGTTGTCCACTTTTTTTGCTTTATCACCCAGCATTGTAGCAGAAAATATCACATGCATCTCCAAGGATACTTTTTTTTTATTTTTTAGTTGTTGCAGCAGTAGATAAATACTTCTGACTTTCATTTTGTTGATGTGACAGTGTAGTGTTGTTTAGAAAGAACTGGATGAAAGTAGCACTTCTGGATTGGTGTTTAATTATATTGAAATTGGCTGGTGCCATCTTAATATGCCAGAGTGACGTGATTCTGCAATGCATCAGTGAAAATTTTGCACTGTAGCAAGTTGCCTGTCTGAGTGACAACCAATGTAAAAGACTTCATGGCCCAATGGATAAGGCGCTGGTCTACGAAACCAGAGATTCTGGGTTCGATCCCCAGTGAAGTCGTTTTTTCTTTTTTTTTTTAATATCCCCAGTGACTTTTTTTTTTTTTTCTTCATACTTAAGATCAGGAGAGATGACCCATTTTTTTTCTTTTTTATTTTTTCTACTGCCTTGTAGATCAAGGTTTGAAACATTGTGTGATGTTGATTTTTCTTTTAGACATCGATAGCCACATTATGTGCCTTGTACGGTAGGTTTGAAATGGATATGGCCTCTACCACATATAACCATCCATTTGGTCGTTGAATTGCAATAAGAGGGACTCCACACAGAGATGCCATGTCATTTTCAGTTTCAAGTCAACAAAATAAAAAATGGAATGGTCAATAACAGTCAACATCTATTTCTTCATTTTTTTCTTTGCTTTTACATTTCAAGGGTTGAAAATAAGGGCCGCTTATTTGGAACCATACGGCATACATGTCCTACGCGCTTCTAATGTAAGGCTGTAAGCCCTCTAAACCTGATTTCCATATCATTTCCTTTCATATCATGTCATACTATCAATTCCTCCTCTTCATCTTCTTCTTCTTCTTCTGAGTAGTCGACATGTTAACTAGTTAACTAGATTAAGAGTTGATTTTTAAGAACTCATATCAAGAAGCTTGCTATGGTGGTGGTGCTGCTTATGCTATTGTTATCTATTGTCGCTTCATCATCCAAGAAAAACATATCGATCTCAGTGATAATATTCAAGGTTTCATCTACAATGGCTTTAAAGATGCATCTTCTGATTTAAGTTTCGGTAATGCTAATTTTAGTGTAGCAGACATCACATCCACTGGAGTGTTGAGGTTAACCAACAGCGATGATGGTACCTACCAAATAGGTCATGCTTTCTATTCTCATCCACTTCGATTCAAACAAGGTGGTAGTGTTTTTTCGTTTTCTACTTCATTCGTCTTCTCTATAGTACCAGAATCTCCAGGTTTACGTGGTCAAGGGATTTCTTTTGTTATTGCACCTCAAGCTGAGGTACCAGGAGTAAACTCAAGCGATGTGCCAGGTTTGTTTGATACAAGAAACAATGGGAAACCTACAAACACTATTTTTGCTGTAGAGCTAGATACCATCACTAATAGAGAATTTGATGATATACAGGGTGACCATGTAGGGATCGATATCAACAATCTTAGGTCTGTAACGTCGAAACCTTCTGGGTACTACACGGGTAACAATAATGGGTTTCGCAGCCTTAGCCTTATAAGTGGAGATCTTATTCGCGTTTGGATAGATTATGATGGGGTTAGTAAGAATCTTAGCGTAACCTTAGCTCCACTTGCCGCTCCTAAACCTGATACTCCATTATTGTTCTACAACCATGATCTTTCAGATATTTTCTTAGATTCAATGTATGTTGGCTTCTCAGCATCAACAAGTTTTTCAAAAACATCTCATTATATATTGGGATGGAGCTTTAAGATTAATGGAATAGCCTCACCCCTAGATCTAAACCAACTTCCCGAGCTTCCTAGAAGAAAGGCTACAAAATCAAAACTCTTCGGAGTTGAGTTGCAAATAATTATCCCAGTTCTTGTGCTAACGTTTATTATTGGCGTTTTATTCGTTGTAAGAGTAATCAGGAACGGTAAATTTGAAGACGTGGTGGAGGATTGGGAGCTAGAATATGGGAGGCAGAGGTTCTCATATAAAGATCTATACATTGCTACAAATGGATTCAAGGAGTCAGAAATTCTTGGAATCGGTGGCTTTGGTAAGGTCTACAAAGGTGTATTACCAACTTTAAAAGCCAACGTGGCCGTCAAAAGGATCTCTCATAACTCAAAGCAAGGAGTACGAGAATTTATCTCGGAGATCATTAGCATTGGTCACCTCCGACACCGAAACTTGGCACACCTCTTGGGCTATTGCAGACGGAACAGAGAACTACTCTTGGTGTACGATTACATGCCTAATGGAAGTCTAGACAAGTTAATTTTTCGCAAATACAATTCCCCCTCAGCACCACCTGTTCTTGGGTGGAATCAAAGGTTTCAAATAATTAAAGGCGTAGCTTCTGGATTAGTTTATCTACATGAAGAGTGGGAGCAGGTTGTGATTCACAGAGACATCAAGGCTAGTAATGTTTTATTAGATGGTGAGATGAATGCAAGATTAGGTGATTTTGGTCTCGCAAGATTGTATGACCGTGGAACCAATCCTGAGACGACGACCAATGTGGCTGGCACTCTGGGTTATATGGCACCGGAACTGATCAGAACAGGAAAAGCAACAGCAAGCTCAGATGTCTTTGCATTTGGTGCATTATTGCTTGAAGTTGCTTGTGGTAGGAGACCTATAGAGTTACATAAATCCGAAAGTGAAGAGGGTGAAATTCTTGTCGATTGGGTGTTAAATTGTTGGAGAAGAAGCGAAATATTGCAAACAAGTGATCCAAATTTAGGGAACGAGTACGTAATAGAAGAAATGGATTTGGTATTGAAGTTAGGATTGTTATGTTCGCATAATGATCCAAAGGCTAGACCAAGCATGAGACAGGTAATACAATATTTGGAAGGAGAATTGCCTCTTCCTCAAACAGAGTTATGGGTACTTGATTATAACTCAACAACAATGACTAGTTCCTGCATAGAAAGTGTGTCTCTATCGATGAGTAATTTATCGTCATCTGAAGACTCGCTACTTTTTTGTACGCGGTAGTACATATATACTTGGCGCTCAGAGGCAAATACTCATATAAACACTGTAATTGTGGAATATTTTGTTTTCAATTCCTTTAAATAATATTGTTATATCCCAGAGAAGTTTATATTGCTGCTAAAATATCATTCTTGTGATCAAAATCATTCTATGTATCTTTTCTTTCTTTTTTCGCTTTTAATGTAGCTTTTCTTTTTTTCTTTGGTTTATAATTACTAGTAACTAAGGGCAGCTCCAATAGCAATGGAGAAAAATAGCTTTTCTGTATAAACAGCCTCAAACTCTCTACTCACACCTTTTTCACTCTGTCTAACTGTAGGAAATATATACTAAGTTGGCCACTTAAGTATATCTCTAAGGATGAACGAGAATTGGGTTTAGTTCGAAACATACGTGAAAAATCAGTTAGAGAAACTGACTAGTATGGTTCATGTTGTTAGGCAACAGTCATGACGGTTTGGCTGAATAGATGTGTCCCAAGTGAAAGGTCACAAATGATTCACCAAACGTGGCCTTAGTTAAAATAAAAGGGGTGTTCCTTTATATACCCCTAAAAATACTAACGATACCCCCAAATAGTTAGTTAGGTTAGTTATAGTTCGGTCAACATGAAATCATAATTTTTTTTGATATTTTTGATACCGATACCCCTTCCTTTTAACAAACAGAGAATCCCTGTACATATGTAAAGCGAAAATCCATGACCCAAATGGTTTTTATTCCTTTCCTTCCTGTTTGTTTATCCTCTCCCTGTTTCTTTCAACATAAAATCTTTTACACAATTTTGTCTTCTTCTAAATTTGAAGATCCGTAGGAAAGATAGAATACTTGATGAGTGATTGGGCTACTATATTTAAAATCACAGAGTCAATGACCACAGTACCACCCTAAACAACATCTCAACATGATGCCATATTTATGGATTTTAATCAATCCTGAAATTTTATGTTTGAATGTAACATTAGGGTTTCTTAAAAAAATGATTTTAAGAGGAAAATCATTTATAATGTTTGGGTTTCGACTGCTTAGATTTTATTCTATGAGCTTTTTGAAATTTTTATTTACTTTATTTGTTCTACTAACCCCTTTGAAGATGCCATTTTTGTCCGATCTTCCTCTATGTTGTTACAAGACAAGGAGAAATCAAGATGAAAAACTAAGTTCCTATGGTCTGTTTGTGGGGTTTTAAAGGTTAGATTAATTAGGCTTGTTCAAAATATGGGTTTTTCTCTATGGATCCGTGAAGAGAAGAGAGATGACTAAGAACTCCATAGTTTTTCATCAATTTCAAACGAAGGAGACGACATGGGGTTTTGCTTTTTCCTTTCTGGTCGGGGGTATACAAACTTAACAGAAGTGATGGGGTAGGTAGATAAGTTGCCGGGGTATATAGATAAAGGGGTATGGTTAGTATTTTTGAGGGTATATAGAGGAACGCCCAAATAAAAACCCATCTCTTTCTTCCGAAAAAGATACAAAAGAAGATATAGAAAACCAGAAAACTTTGAACTTTCTTTGTAATTTTCATTGAATACATTTCTTGTGTCCGTAAGAGAGTTTGTGCTACAAATTTCGCGTTAAGCTATTGATGTAATCAAGTCTTTGCGAAATACATCGAGGTATTGTTGAATGTTGGAGACATATGTCATTAAACTATAATGACATTCTATACAGGGCATCAATTGTCTTAAGCAAAGAGATTACTCGCCTCAATATACCCATTTGTTTTGTTACTGATTCCATTGTCAAGGTGCACATTTTCCATCTTTACTTGTCTAATTATTTTGTTTGATTTTGGAAACAATTTGGTTGTGATTTTGGGCTTTAGTGTACAAAATTGTGTTTCCATCTTTATAATTATTGTGTTAATTGCGTTTAATAGTATATGAGATATAATCAAAAACCTAGGATTGCTAATTGTCCTGTCCTAATTAGTCTGCATACAGAGTGTTCGTCTTTATGCTAAGGAGGACCCATATTAGTATTGTAACAATTGTTGAATTACTATTTTGCATGATAGTACTAATGAATTACTGTTTTGCATGATAGTACTAATGAACGATAACCAAGATTAGTATAATGTTCCAACAATCTTAAGACAATTGATATTTTCTACTTTTGATAATCTTGGTTGACTTAGTGGTTTGGAATTCGTACAATTGACATCTTGGCCATATACTACAGATTTGCAGGTCTATAGTACGTTTCCATTTAATAAGTTCTGTACTGCATTAGTTCCTTCATTGTTAGCATTAGTGTTTACCGGGTACTGTAGCTTTTCGAAATCCTAGTGGTTATACTGCACAAAACATTTAACTCACAGTAGTAGTCCGAATACTTGGATTAGGATAGTTGTTCAGGTTCTGTGTTATTCTTGTACAAGTATCTCATTAAATTCCATTTTGTTTTGACATTTCTTTGGTTTGAGTACTTTCGACATTCGGGAATTTTGTAGTAGTTAATACTATACATTGTGTTTAGTAGCAACTGCAATTTTTGAGTTACAAAATTAAGTTACCAACGGTATTGCTTGGTCCCGAACAATGTCGTACGGAAAAGATAACAATCCTAAATTGGATGTTATGCCTAAAATAAGCAAGGTTGCTCCTTTGGCTTATGTCGTTGAGTCGAGCTCTATTTGGCATGAGAGATTGGGTCATGTCAATTATGGTTCTTTAAAGAAATTAATGAGCATGGAGTTGTTGCCCAAACTCGACATAGATTCAACTAAACGGTGTGAAGTTTGTGTTGAGGCTGAGTTCACAAAATCTCCTTTTCATGCAGTTGAAAGGGATACAAAACCATTGGGTTTAATTCATACCGACTTGTGTGATTTAAAGATGGTTCAAACCCGTGGTGGCAAAAATTACTTTGTCACATTTATAGATGACATACACGGTATTGTCGTGTTTACTTTTTAAGAAGTAAAAATGAAGCAGTTGATAAATTTCAACTCTATAAGAATGAAGTTGAGAATCAACTAAACAGAAAAATTAAAATTCTGAAAAGTGATAGGGGCACCGAGTATAAATCCACACTAGACGAGATTTGTGCACAAAATGGTATCATTCATCAAGTAACGCCTCCTTATTCACCACAGTCGAACGGTATTGCCGAACGCAAAAAACGTACTTTAAAGGAGATGATGAATGCTCTTTTAATAAATGTTGGAGCACCCGACAACTTGTGGGGGGGAGGCTGTACTAACAGAAAACTACCTTTTAAATAAGGTACCCCACAAGAAAAAGTCAAAAACTCCGTATGAATTATGGAAAGGTTGGCAACCTTCATATAAATTCATTAAAGTGTGTGGGTGCCTGGCAAAGGTAGAAGTACCGCTTCCTAAAAAGGTCAAGATATGACCAAAAACAGTGGATTGTATTTTCATAGGTGTTTATGGGTAAAAATCGTTTTCGCCGATTTCGGTAAATTCGGTAGGTGAGTGAGAAACTGGTTTAAACCCTAAACAAATGTGCTGCACGTGAGCACTTTAATAGATTCGAGAGATCAATCCGCATGCAAGTCCGGCCCTAAACCAAGAAATGGCCATTCCAGACTTGCTTCGGTCACAAAGTGGAGGAGAAGGGTTGATTTGGGGAGGAAGCAAAGAAAGGTGTTGAGACCGAGAATAGTTGGAGAGTAGTGTCTCGACTTGTATCAGAAAGTGAAAGCTTCAGAAGCTTGCAAGAGATGAAAGCTTTTTTGGAGAGCTTGCAAAGTTGCCCCTTTTCTGAGCGTAGTGTACGCTGCATGCTGTGACCTCCAAACCAAGACCCTGGAAAGCATCTCCCAGTTTGTGTTGATGTCTCGAGTGTTGGTTGCACCTTGAGTGCAAGTGGCGCTGCTAGTGGCGCGTGTAGCATGTGCCAATGGCATGTGCGGAATGCCTTTGTTGCGGGTTGCACCTTGAGTGCAAGTGGCAATGCCAGAGCTGCTAGTGGCGTGTGTGGCATGTGAGGAATGCCTTGGTGGTAGGTTGTACGTTGAGTGTAAGTGGCAATGCCAGAGCTGCTAGTGGCGTGTGTGGCATGTGCGGAATGCCTTGGTGGTAGGTTGCACGGTTTGCAAGTTAGGCTACCAGCGTGGGTTTTGGCATGTGTCAATGGCACGTACGACCAAGTTGGCCTAGGTTGCACGGCTTGCAAGTTAGGCTACCAGCGTGCGTGTTTGGCATGTGTCAATGGCACGCATGGCCATTAGGGCTACGTCCTGGTAAGAAAAGCTACCAGCGATGCATGTCGACATGTGCCAATGGCATGCTCGGCCATTAGGGCTACGACCTGGTAAGAAAAGCTGCCAGCGATGCGTGTCGGCATGTGCCAATGGCATGCTCGGCCATTAGGGCCACGACTTGGTAAGAAAAGCTACCAGCGAGCGTTTAGTTTCTGGAAAACCGCTACTCCAGGGGGTTTAGTTTGGATACATTCATATGATGGAGAGGGTATTTGCATGTGGAAATCATGCACCAAAGAATACAAACAGGTACCAAAAACTCCAAATAATTTTCCTCATTCGTTATAATTTTTCTTCTCATTATATGGAAAAGATGAAGGCTACCTTCTAAATGGTGTTATATATTGGATTGTTAGTGTTTTTCGTACTCGAAATGAATCCTTTGCTATCTGGAGTTACCATTTCTTTTGATATTTGTAATCCAACGCTCCATGATATGCCATTACCTAACAACTATGTTATGAATAAGGGAATATTCACAAAATCGGAAACTATGCGTACTACATAGGAAGATTCAAAATTTGTTCTGAATTATGCTCGTTTCATATTATGCCCTCCCTTACGGTAGTTAAGGCAACTAGTCTTTATGAGGGGGTTCTTGAACCAATTGGAAGAAAAGAACTCTTGAAAGAATTATCCTCAATTGCCCATAATGAGATCATTTTTCATGTTGTCTATTGGGCATCCTATAGAGATTTTCATGATCTTCATATGATTAGATGTCACTTTGCCAATCTAGAAATGTTTAAAGAAAATCTTGAAGACATATTAGAGACTGAGGAAACCAAATATGAGTAAGTTAAATATCCAGAAAATAGACATCAATCTGTTTATTTATTTTGATATTTTGCATAAGATTTTGAATTAAACTATCAATATTTATTATGAATGAATAAAATTATTATTTTATAATTTTTGTTTCATGTGATAGTTTCTGATTGCATAGCCTGTATGTGAATGCTTATATTTTGGCTACGTGCGTTCAAATTTTTGAGATGTCTGATTTTGGTTTTATTAACCTTAATATTCGATCTCATATGGTGATTGCCCTTATAATTTGTGTGGCTTTTTGATTTAGTGGGATTAAGTTGTTGCCCATGTTGGTAGGCTTTATCAAAGGATCATAAGGTGTTCCGATTGAAACTAATTTGTGAAAAGTCACAATATGTTGATCATCAATTTATGTTTATATATGTTGTGTTTAACATAACATATGTGTTTCGGGTTTCAAATTTTGCTATTGGCACGCATTATTTACAGAAATAATTAGAGCCTGGTGAGAAAAATAGAGTTAATTCTGAACTTTATTTTGGTCTTGTCGGAATAAGCGATTGTACATACGGACTAGGTTAGTCCAACTGCGTGCCAATAAAAAAAAGTTGAAACCCCGAATCACATATGTTATGCTAAACACAACATATGTAAACATAAATTGATTATCAACGTATTGTGACTTTTCACATAGGAGTTTCAATCAGAACACCTTATGATCCTTTAATAAAGCATACCAACACGGGCTAGAACTTAATCCCTCTAAATCAAAAAGCGACACAAATCATAAGTGCATTCACCATATGAGCTCGAATATTAAGGTTAATAAAAATAAAAATTTAACATCTCATAAATCTGAAAGTACATAACAAAAATATAAGCATTCATACACAGGCTATGCAATCAGAAACTATCACATGAAACGAAAATTATAAAATAATAATTTTATTCATTCACAATAAATTTTGATAGTTTTATTCAAAATAGACCTCATACAAAATATCGAAATAAATCAACAGATTGATGTTTATTTAATGATCTTTAGCTTATTCATATTTGATTTCCTCGGTCTCCAAGATTTCTTCAAGATTTTCTTCAAACATTTCTACATTGGCAGAGTGAAATTTAATTATTAAAAGATCATGGAAATCTCTATAAGATGCCCAACAGACAGCATGAAAAGTGATCTCATTATGGTCAATTGAGGATAGTTCTTTCAAATTCTTTTCTTCCAATTAGGTCAAGAACCCTTCACAAAGACTAGCTGCCCTAACTTCCGTAAGGGAGGGCATAATCAGGAACGAGCACAATTCAGAACAGAGTTCGAATCTTCCGTTATTAGAGGTATCAAGGATATTTTAATAGGAACGAAAACTATGCGTACTACATAGGAATCACATGATCATATGATATGCAAGTAACACGACGATAATGTTGATGTGTGGACAATGAATGACAATATTCGAGAATACTTTTGAATATTATTGCATAAGTAATAAATCTCCACTATGGAAGATCCTTTCGGACTCTCTGAATTGGTGAAATCCTATTTATAGGCCCATAGGTGAGGATTTTGGTTTAACTTCTTATGAGTCCAACTTTGTGCACACTCCACAAAACAAATTATTCCTATTAGTTGGTTTAATCCGCTAAATATTTATTAATTTCTTTTTCAAAATTTAATTTAATTAAAATATAAAAGCGACATATGATATATATTTTATCCGAATGTATAATGATCATAATGCATGAAATAAGGAAGTACAATAAATGGGTATCTTATTTGTTTTAGAAATTAACTTGGCAAATGTATTTTCCACTTCAGATGCATATTTACCGTGTTCCTTATTATTTCTCATACTATTTGTTTTTCCTGATTAACCTAATTAACTTATCTGACTCCGGAGTGGCTTGCCATTGTAGAAATTTATTTGGCGTTCACGTACTCGTATTGCAACAATTTGCGTACAAGGAAATCAATTGATTGGATGCCAAATGAGAATCATGGTGATATGGGCATCATAAAATTTTTTGGCATCATGAAAGCCAAATGAATATCATGGTGATATTGGTATCATGAAAGCTGTCTAGGTTTAATTAAGAGATATAAAATGGCATTGTCAAAGCCGTCTAGGTTTTTTGATAATCATGATGATACTGGCATGATGATATTAGCTTAAAAAATACACTGATTTACATGTTGATGGCTGCTAAGAACAAATAAAATGGATTCTGAACAAAAAAATGTATATTGGGGTTTTGTATTGAAACCATGTGATTTCTTAGCAATAAACACTCCTATAATAATTGGCGCAACATTTTCAAGTGTTTCAACGAGCTTGTTGTGCATACAACGTGAACACTGGTATCGGATCACGGGTCTACATCGTCTGTGCCCAATTTGTGGTGTTCCCTTTGTACCACCAAATGGAATTCCGACATGTGCCTTGCTTTATTAACATCTACTAACTATAAATATTCTTTTTGTATTCCCCCATGTCAAATAAGGTATCAGAATGAAAACCACTCCTTCACTCTTACCCTCTCTGATGTTTGGCTCGAGACATTTAAGATGCCAAATTCTAATCTCTTATTAACAATTTAGTTCTACTGATATCAATTTTATTTTTAATAATAGAAACAACTATTTCAACAACAATTATACAAAATCAAAATAACAATCAAACAAAAATTTAATTTAGATTTCGGCTTTGCTATTGATCCAAAGTTGTTCATTACATAACCATGGGTAGTTTGTCCTTTTATATTAGAAGAAAATCACCTTTCGAATTTATTACTTAGGTTTGGAGAATTATTCTTTATGAATAAAGATCTTAGATGAGGATGAATATTCTTGATTAATAAGGATCTTAAAGATATCAATTTCCAAGGATGAATACTCTTGTGAGATTAGATTTTTGTTTACTTACAATTTCCAAATCGAAATACGACAGACGCAAGTATGGTCTATTAACTCAAAAACAATGGGTTCAAAATGGTATAGAACATGGTTTGATAATGATTATCTGTAATCCTATGTGGTAGTTATTATCTAATCTCAAAACAACTTATAAGATTTGAGGAACATTGATTTTTTATGATGCTAATTAATCTCCATTATGATGAGTTAAGACCACACAGAATTTAACTAGTCATCCTAGTGTTTTAAGATTAGGATGTGAGAAGTTTCATTCCATTTTAGGTTTAATGGAATACGTGGTCCAATCTAATGAAGAGCAAAACGATCGAAGGAGCACTGAAGATTTACAAAATAAAAAACAAAATCAGTTATCAGTAGTGATTTTCATTCTGTTACGGTGTTACCTTATATGACATGGAGAAATATAAAAAGAGTTATATAGAGTCAATAAATGTTAATAAGGCAAGACACATGGCGAAATTCCATTCGCAGGTACAGAGGGCACACAATAATTTGGGCACAGGCGATCTGGACCCTCGGATCACTAGAACTATTTTTTTTTAATAAGAAAGATAGATTTATTAATAAGATAAATGAAACATATTGTTTAGATCCTGCTGAATGTTGTCACTCAACCAGCCAGGAACATGATCAAACCAACTTTCCCTAATAAAATTTGAAATTGCAAGTTTTGCAAGCCTATGTGCTGCTTTATTTGCATCTCTAGGCTGAAAGGTGCACAACCAGTAATCAAAAGAGCTATTTAAAAGAACAATAATGTCTTCAATCCATGAGCACCTTTGTTCTGATGTATTATGCCGTTTTTAGATTTCATTTAAATTAAAATTAAAAGTTAATAAATATTTGACAGTTAGTTTACAACAACCATTAAGAATAACATGTTTTGTTCACACTCTTTAAAGGATTGTGCACATCACTCACTTCTTATGACCAAACTTGAATCAATAATGATAGGTTGACTGTGGAAAATACCGAAGAGAAAATCGTGTGAGAGAACAGGAGGGACCCACTTTACACCATCCCTATCCTAGTGGTAGAATCGCTGCCCTAGTGGCCTTTGGATCTATCCACGGTTTTTTCCCCAGGTTATTTGGGCGTAAATGTAGCATCATCCAACTTGAATGAGTTTCTATATTGATGCTGCAGTTTTAATTAACGCTGCCACCTTATGTTCGGCGACAAAAAGGCGATATATAACAGTTGATTATTAAAAAACAAGAATTCTTTTGGGCATAAGATGATGATAAAATGACATTTGGTAGCTGTCGAAGCATATTCGATGTAATTTTATTTTGTAGTGATGATGAATAAGTGCATAAATGATTATTGTTGGGGATGAAGTTTGGGTATGGCCGAAAGTAACGGATATTTTTCGTTTTGTTTCTTTCCTAATTATCAAGTAATGCATATTTAAAGGTGACTTAGCTAAAGTAGCAAAAACTTAATTAACTAGAGTTGATAAAATAATATAATAGATCTGATTCATCTTGCTTAGACTATTAGGAATAATAATAAGTTCTTAATTACATATCACTACATGAAATCAGGGAATTTGTAACGTTGAAAAAACTTTAGTATCTATTATTGTAACGTCGGAAAAATGATGGAAAAGTGCCGTTAGTAATAGTGTTACAATAATTTATCAACAGTTCTTTTCGTTATAATAAAATTTTATTAAATAATTGTTTCATTCGTTGGAATAAATACACCAACGGTTATCTAGTCAGCATAAGATTTATCTGATGTAATTTTTTTGTAACGGATAGCCGTTATTGTGCAGATCGTAACGGTTAAACTGTAATAGTTCGGTGTAACAGATACTGTAATGGTGACTTTGTGTGTAACGGTTGGCTTAATGCCACCTGTCCTTTGTTGTAACAGCTACATCAACAATTTTAATCGTTGAGGCCCAATGAGCCCTCTTTAGTTAATAGGAGGAGCTTATTAGCCCATTTTTTGTGTAGAATATTATGGGTACAAACACTTATGCAGCCTGTTGATGGAAGGTCTTATTTTTCCTCGTACTACTCTCCATGTTAAATATCATTCTCATTTGGAACAAAGTAAATATTCAAGAGAAATATATAAATTGATCTGCGAGATTTTTCTCGAATCTTTGTAATCGTGCAATTGTATCTCTTTTCGTAAATCAAGTCAAAAACTTTTTATTTGATGTAAGTAAAATATGCAAGGAAAGTGGTACTTAGCTTTCATGTGATTTGTTGTTGTCAATTTCGCGTGAAAAATACGTTGCATGAAGTATAAATGTCGCTTAGCAAAAATAGATGCGAAAGGCAAGAATTGAACTCGCGACCTGCTGCTTACATTGTACCGTACTGCACCAACTGTGCTAACCCTCCTATGCGAAGTGTTTGTGCGAAATAATCATCAACTCTAAATAATCAAAGATCACGCGAAAAAATACGCGTGTGTTGGGACTTGAACACGCAACAATAAACTCATAAACTTCGCACATGACCAACTGTGCTGCCTCTTGTTTGCGAATAATAAAACAATATTGCGATATTATTCATTTATTCGCCCTCTGTAAAAAAAAGAAAACTATGCTCGCAGGCGTATTTGAACTTGCGACCACGAACGCACATACTGTTTTCTGAACCAACTGTTCAAGAACCTCTCTGCGAAATTAACGCATAACTGTTTTCTTTATTCTTTTATTCGCCATTAGCATTTAATCAAAATTATGCTAAAAACGTCGCGCTGAGAAGGAATCGACTGCGTGACCTATTGCTTATTCGCTCAAACTCAAACCATCTGTGCGAATTTCTGTTTGTGATAGAAATCACAGTGCCTTGCCCTTATCCTTATCTTCGCAATTCCTTTATTTCTTCCACATTTGCCTTCTTCTCCTGACATACTAAACTTACTTCACTCCACAACCCTTCTTCATAGATTTTCCTCTTTCTTTTGTTGCTATTGATTTCTCCAAACTTCAAAATCATTTGTCTTCTGGAGATGAATTTCTTCCACTGAAATTTTATTTTTGCCTCTGAATTTTATAGATCCGGTAAGATTTGTTACAGGTATGATAAAATCTTTTACTCTCTCCCTGTTTCTAGCGCCAAAAATGTAGTAGCAGGATTTCTACTACCACACGCCTTATGATATCATAATAATAATTTCTAGATCTAAACTTATTTGATATGAAAATAAAGATAAAAGTGCTAAAATTGTAAAGATGGACACAAGGATTTTTTACATGGTTCGATCAATGTGATCTACATCCATGGTTCTTCACTATGATTGTTCGAATTACATTTGGATTACATTGAGACTCCATTAATGGATATTTGGTAGAGCTCTAGATCTAGTTTTAGGGGAAGGAGATGATAAAGAAAATAATAATCTCTCTCTACAAATGTGTCTCTCTCTACCAACTGTGTATCCCTCCTTTTACAAAATGTGTATCCTTCATTTCTCTCTCCTGCCTTTATCTTTATATAAGTGTTTACATAGTGGATGACAGCTTATACTGGAGTACATCTAATATTGTGTCATGCTCCCGCGACGTTCTCTCAAGCTCCCGCTACGTTCTCGCAGACTCTTGCTACATTCTCGCAGGCTAAGGAAATGAACGCATCTCGCACACTAACAAATGTATTGTGCGATATTTTGATCCTACAGGCTGTTAATCAAAAACCACTGGATTTTGTGCAACAGAAGAAATCAACACGTAATGCAGATAAACCCAAGCCGGATTATAGAGATGTAAGTCTGTTTGTCATCTTTAATTTGTTTTAATTTAATATAAGAAACTCTAATTTTCATTTACATTTAACTCGCATATATATGGGTCTGTTTGTTACTACGTGTTGTTTGTAGATTGTCGATTTTGAAACTGAAAAAGCTCCTAGAAGAAGGTCTTCCAATTCAAGAACCAGAAGTCCCACCGGAGATTTTCCTGCCGCAAGCCCCGAGGAAAGAGAAATTGCACTCGAAAAGGCTTATGCAATTAAATCATCTCCTGGAAATGTATTTCCAAGTTTGGTGAAAGAAATGAAACGTTCCCACGTCAACAAGGGATTTTGGCCGGTAAGCACTACATTTTCTTTATTTGTTTTCATGAGTTTTGCATGTAAGAAAGTTAATTCTGAATGCAATTGTATTGATAACAGGGTCTTCCTAGGGACTTCTGCGAGACGTACTTGCCAAACATGAATGCGCAAATTACTTTAGTTGATCAGGAGGGAAACGAGTTTAAAACAAAATATCTTGCAGAGAAAACAGGTTTAAGTGGCGGTTGGGCAGGTTTTGCCCAATATCACAAACTCATAGATGGAGATTTTTTGAGAGAACAAAACCCACCGAGTTTAAGGTGATTATACCTACTTTTGGTTCAACTCATGCTGCTTGTAATACATTTTCTCTTACCTTTAAGGATTTTAAGTATTTGTGTTTCAATTTTATAATGCTGCATATTTTTTGATTGTCATTCCTTTATAGATCTACATTATCAAGGCCAGTGGTGTTTCTTACGGTGAAGAATAAGCAAAAGTAGTTGCATCTCAAGCGTCTTGATTGATACATGGAGCCACCACCAGTACAAATAGTTTTTTTTTTCCTTTTTAGTAGAACTAGTATTGTTAGTCGAACTGTGCCTAGAAATTTAAGCCTTTTCCAGTGACAGCAAGAACTTTTGTCATTCTAGCTCATTTTGTAGATGTGTCATCGGTTTCTACAAAACATCGTTAAGGTGTTTACTCAAAGGAAGAGAATTCCTTGTGCTAAATTTGTTGTTAACAATAAATGATGCTTGCTTAATTATCCGATGTTTGGATTTAAGCTCAACTGCACAATATTTGTCATGGAAGAAATTACTGTAAAAGAAAGATTTAGTACCATTTATTAACATTTTAGCACACGACCATATTTAATTTTTCCACATACAATTAGCGACTCCCACTGCAACCACATCTACTAATCTCCAATACGGGAACCACCATTTCTGTTTCTTGAGAAGCAAAACAAAGAATAGACCCCAAAATCCAACTGCAAACCCCAAGGCAACAATAGCATACAGCAACAACTTATCTTTTGCATCATCTTTATCATCTTCATAAACTTCATTTGGAGAATTCCCATCAGTAGCCTCAGTTCTCTGATCAGCCTCGCAAGTATTATTTGTGTAGAAGCCACACAACAAACTATTGTTGAGATATGCTGAACCATCTCCACTCAATGTATCAAAGTGTGGTTCTCTTGGGATCGTACCACTCAAGTTATTGTAAGATAGGTTCAATCTCTGAAGAGAACTCATTGATGCTAAAGAGTATGGGATAAGTCCAGTTAATTTGTTGTAACTCAAATCCAAGGATTCTAAACCATTCATGCTTCCAATACTTTGTGGTATAACGCTGGAAAAGCGATTGTGTGATAAATTAAGTGTGGAAAGCCCTTTCAGTAAACCAATCTCTTCTGGGATATTGCCTTCAAGTATGTTACACGATAAATCAATCCCAGAACTAAATGCATACAGTTTCTTAAACTGTATCATGATCCCTTTAATCACCATATCCAATTGCACGTCATTTGTTGAACTGCCTAGCAAAGATGCATCGTTAGGTCTACTTCTTAGCATCATTAAGTTTCCTATTTTCTTAGGAATTAACCCGGTTAGATTATTCCCTGATAAGTCTAATATCTGGAGTAGTCCCAATTGACTAATCTCTTGAGGGATTGACCCATTGAAATTATTTGACCTTAAGGAAAGAATGCTCAATCCGAAAGCCCAACCAAATGCACTGGGTATAATGCCTTCGAAGTGGTTATTCGCTAAGTTCAGAACTCGCAACTCTTGAAGTTCACTGATGAAGCTGAGAGGAGTACCATCCAGAATGTTGTCATTTAGTTGAAGATATGACAATGATTTTAGTCGTTGAAGCTCATTTGGAACATTTCCCGTGAGGTTATTGTTGCCGAGGTTTAGAGATACAAGATTCCGCGAGTACCCTATACTAGTAGGTATAACCCCGAAAAATTTGTTGTTCGAAAGGTTTATATATTCAGGTTTAGACTCTGAATCTCTTGAACATATGGAAAATGGAATCGAACTTGAAAGTTCATTGCCAGCTAGATTGATGGAATAAAAACTAGAAAGTCGTTTCCCATAATCTGTTGAGATTTCACCAGTGATTTTATTATATGATACATCAAAGAATGATAAATAGGTATAAAGAGCTTGCGGTGGAAGAGGCAGTCGACCATGAAGTTTGTTGTTTGACAAATCAAACGTTATTAAATTGAGTTTGGAGAAACAAGTTGGAATAACTCCCGTTAGGTGATTATGAGACAAGTCCAAAAACCTTAGATTACTCAATTTACACATGAAAAATGTAGGGAATAAGCCTTCTAGATTGCATGATTGTAAATTCAAAAACTCTAGTTTAAATTTAGAGTATAGATGGAAATGTCGATCTATAACCACAGTTAACCTATTTGAACCCAGGTCAAGAACCTTCAAATCTAGATCGTTAATAAAACTAATCAATGAAACTGTACCCTCAATCGAGTTTCCATCAACTGTAAATACCGTAAGGTTCTTGAGGTTTGTTAGGCAACTTGGTATGAATCCAGTTATCGTATTATTTCTTAAATCAAGTTCTTGGAGAGAAAACATCTCACATATTGATTTGGGTATGGAACCGTTGAAAAAATTATAAGACAAGTCGAGCATCCTTAAGAATGTTAGATTGGATATTGAGGAATGGATATAACCTGTTATTGAGTTTCCAAAGAGGTCTAGAGATTGCAATTGGGAAAGATTGTAGATTGAAGAAGGTAAAGACCCTTCAAACCAACAAACAGAAGCATCAAGGTTGACCAATATTGGCGCATTGGAAATTGAGTCCGGGATTGATCCAATTGGATTAGTACGTGATATGGAAAATCTTTGAAGTTTAGGCCATTTTTGTTGAAACATTCTAGTTAGATCAGGACGAAGATCAAAATTACGACTCACATCAAATTTTGTAAGTTGAGGAAGATAAGGAACTGAACCTTGTAAATCACAATGAGATAAGTCAAGAATAGAAAGTGAAGTTAAATTGACTAGCTGTACTGGTATCTGGACATTTAGATCATAATTTTCACTCAATGTGAGAGAAGATAGACGAGAAAGATTGTAAAACTCATGGGTGGGAAAATCTGTGCTTGGTAGATTACAACAACTGAGATCAAGTTTCCTAAGATTAGATAGATAGGAAATTGATTCAGCAAAATTCTTTTCTGAAGACGCCGCCTCATGTAAATCAATGCCTCTCAATCTTAATACCTTTAGATTAACTGACCCTCTTAACCATTTTATAGATGACAATTCTAAGCAAGAAGTAGTAGATACAGAGTGTCTTACTATAGCTATAAAACCACAAGATAAGTCGAGGTACCGTAAGGACGATAAGTTGGTTAATGGTGTGGAAACTGGAGCAGAGAAGTTAGAGTGGGAGAGATCAAGATGCACGAGTTTCGTGAGAGCAGAAAATAGAAAGGGGATTTTCGATTCCTCAAAATTGTTGAAGGCAAGATCAACATATTCGAGATGACTAATGTTGACAAACGAGGAAGAGAATTTACCTTGTAATGCAGTATTTGGCAGTGGCACATCGTAGAGATATGAATCAATACGATACTCATTGACATTGTAGAAAGTTTCAAGGTCTGTGTTACGGAGGTTTATGGAGATAACATGAGATGAATCACTGGAACATCCCACTCCTTGCCAATCACAACAGTTTCGATATTTGTTGTCATCTAGCCATGAAGATAAGCGATTCGCAGGGTCCTTCAATGAGAATTTGAAATCAAGGAGTGCTCTTCTTTCCTGTTCATGGCATCCGTGACAAGCTAATGGGCACTGAGTGATGTTAATTAATAAAAAGAGCAAGAAATGTAGAAAGAGTGAAGTTATTCGACTACTTTTACTCAAGGAATTCATAGCTAACTCTAACTGAAGTGTTTGCTGGATCAATGAATGTTCAGAATGACTTTGGCATAGACTGTATTTTATAGCAATTCATTGCATTATAAGCGTAAGAACTCCAGCTTGTTCAATTATCCCAAATCAGTTTGAATTTTCCTTCACAACGACTAGAGCTTGACTTGGAAAATCATCGGTTAGCTAAGTTTTCTTTGTGCATGTCCCAGACTAGTGACATCAGGTCACAATAGCGTGCATTGTAAGTGTATCCATGATTGATGTGTTTGTGGAATTTTCTTTTGGAGATAAGATTTGAGATTCCTGTGGACATGTTGTGATGAAAGACTAATCTAGCTATGCAGTCAACTTATTAGAACAAGAAAAAGGATGAAAACAACAGGTTTGTACGCATGCGTATGTATAACTTGGGTTTAGGAATTGGGTAAAAGAGATTTGATCCGTAGTAACAGTCTGTAAGAAGTCTGGTTCAATCCAAAGTGTTTATCATCAACTGCTTTAGCAAGAGGCCCTGAATTTACTTAAGGTAAAAATGTATTACAAATCAATAAAGATAGATCGACTTAAATTTTGCCCCGAAATATAGACCGTGTGAGATAAACAAAGAGCCCCACTTCTGCCCATTAATGATCCAACTGTTGAGAGGGCTGTGATCTTCCGTTGATTTTCCTCTCTGGATATTTCACGGTGTAAGATCACGATGAGTGTCGAATCATTCATTACAAATTTTGTCGAAGCCGGATTATGGATTCCATCCAAAATTTTGACCATCCAGTTATGACTAATAGGATCTCATCAGAGGATATTATCACCAATTTTGGGGGACAAAGCATTTATGAAGGATCAAATCAGCTGTCTGGAATACTTTATGAAATTTTGATCTGCGAAGCAAGAAAGACCCTTTGTAAAATCAGAACTGCGAAGTAACGACAAGAGGGAAATTCACGAACAACAGGTGGACGAAATAAATGAAGCCCAAGCGAATATTTCCCCTCTGAGTTACATCTGCATGGTGAACAAAATAATCTACTTACGTAGATCAAAATTTGAATCTGGACTTATTGCATGAAAATATCTCTTGTTTCCATTTGAGATTACATGCTTACCCTATTCTAATTTTTGTGATTAGATGATTAGCACGAGAAATTAGATCCTTTCTGATTTTAATATCGCCAATTTCAGGACTCTCCAACCTCATACCCCGGACTACTCAAAATGTGACGCAGATATATATATATTAAGAAAAATAAGGATTTTTCTTCGTCTTATTCAAATTCATAAATATGTTCGTCTTATCAAACATATTTATTTGTCAGAATATGTAGGATGAAATTAGATACATCCAAACAAAACAAAAAAAAATCTTCAAAATTTGTAGGACGAAAGGTTTGTCGGGTGGAGAGATTTTAGTACATGGGATACAAAAGTCAGTCATAAAAATTGGGTGAAATATCTAATTTGGATTATTAGAAAAGTATTTTAGATATCTTTAAGTATTCAAACAGTATCAATTTTTACATGTCATTCTCACCCAGAAATTATTGTTTTAGGGTTAATTGATCTATTTTGTGAAAAAAGAAGTGGAAAAAAGTCATTTACATGTACAAATATATATGTATTTTTTTATTTTATTTAGTGTATTTTTTTTTTCATAATAAATGGAACCTGATGGGAAAAAGCATTATCCTTTTTTCTTCGGGTCAATCAGCAAAGAAAACTAAAATAGTTCAATCAAGGTACCCCATTTCTACAGTCGCATAGCAACCATTAATTGACTAGGAGTTTCATCAAACCATCTGCATGCATGCATTCCGACAATTTTGAGTGACATGACAATGACATCGAACCAAACTTGCTCTAATTCTCTCATTAAGTATTAGATGAACTTAACTGCAATATGCGGTATATCCCACCATTTGTGCTTGTTCTTCTTGATTTGATTTCGATTATTCATGGGTGTCAAGATCCATGGACACATTACAATTCATTCAATCCAAAAATATAAAATGAGAAATAATTCAATATTTATCTCCTCTGCAAAAAAAAAAAAACCATCATATAATTGCAGCTGGTAAAATCTCTTTTAGTGATTCTCTACTCCCATAATTCTTGATTTTCTATCCACTAAAAAATGAGACGAATTATAAATATAATTTCGCTATTTCTATGTCCCTACCAAATTGATTGTGAACTGCAAATTGTGATAACTAAATGCAGCCAACTGCACACCACAATAATTAGTTGATTATGTCTTTGAAAGATAAAAAATAAACAGGGAGTTTGCCTGATTTTTGTTTGTGTAAAGATGGATACAGCAAGAAATAATTCATGGCCTTTTCTTCTTTGTGTTCTAGTTTCTGGTTTTGTCATGTGCAACTTTATCTTACAACTGCTGCAGATACAATAACTTTGGGTGAATCGCTATCTGGAGATCAAACTATCGTATCAAAGAATCAACATTTTGAACTTGGTTTCTTCAGACCAGGTAAGACGTCTAAGAATTACTATATCGGTATTTGGTACAAATTCTCTGTTGAAACTGTTGTTTGGGTTGCTAACAGAGATGCACCAATTCATGATCTATCTTCATCAAAGTTCACATGTTTAGATGGGAACTTAGTATTACTTAATAATATAAGTAGATCACAAATTTGGTCTACAAATTTAGCTTCAAATACTCTAACTATACCCGAAGTAGTTCTTGGTGATGATGGAAATCTTGTTCTAAGAGATGGGTCTAATCCGTCGGTTGTCATTTGGCAGAGTTTTGATTATCCAACTGATACTTGGTTACCTGGTGCAAAACTTGGGTTCAATAAAAAAACTGATCAAAGTCTTACTTCATGGAGAAGTCGGGAAGATCCGGCCACCGGATTTTACAACTATGAATTAAGACCAAATGGAACAATTCAGCTCGCAATATATTGGAACAATTCGGAAGAAATTTGGAAAACTGGGGCGTGGGAAGAAAAATCCAAAACTTTTAGTCTAATTCCGGAGATTAGATTAAATTACAACAGATCAAAAATCAATTATAGTTACATTTCAAATGTAAATGACAGTTACTTTACTTATTCACTTTACAACAAATCAACTATTGCTAGAACTGTTATGGACATTTCTGGCCAACTTAAGAAGTATGCATGGTCGGAAAGCATGCGTAAGTGGAATCTGTGGTGGCTTCAACCAAAAAGATTGTGTGACGTTTATAATATTTGTGGACCTTTTGGCAATTGTAACCAAGAAACTTGGAAGTGTGAGTGCTTGACGGGTTTCGTCCCGCGGTCTCCTACAGATTGGAGTCTCCAGGATTCAACTGGTGGGTGTGTTAGGAAAATTCCTTTACAATGTGAAAGTAAAGATGGTTTTCTAGCACTCCCAAACTCAGAATTGCCTGATAAACCACGAGTTCCACCAATTTATAGTAGCGAGGAATGCAAATCAGCTTGCGAGAGTACATGTGGTTGCATTGCTTATGCTTACGTCGACGATGCGTGTCGAACTTGGAGTGACGATATTATAAATTTCAATCAATTTAATACATTATCTGGCGAATTAGCAACTTTCTATCTCAGACTTGCAGCTGCAGAAACTCGCAGCATTGTACCCATCTCTAGCAGTCCCGTATCTCCCTCTACTTCTCAAGGTATCATCCCAACCTAGCTCCTCGAGAAATTATGATTTTTAGCCTAAGCCTAGAATGAAATATTTTGTGCTTACGAGGGCTTCATAATTTTCAGTCAGAAACAGAAATTCCATAATTTGGAAGATCGTCGTACCTGTTTTCACCTTGGTGGCAATTATCATGGGGGTCGTAGGATACATTTATCTGTTCAAGAGAAATAAGGCTAATAAAAGAAGTAAACGTATCTTTTCTTTTGTTTTGGCAATACTGTTAATGTTGTATTAATGAATTGCGTTGTTTAATCATCTTCACTTTCTTCTCCTGTTCATTATATACCCAGGAAGATTGAAAGGACTCCAAGGGGTGTTGGCTGAGTTACTGAAATCCAAGGCTACCTACAACGACTCTCCAAATACAAAAATGTTTGATGATGGTAACACAGAAGGGGAAACGCAAGAATTGCAAATATTTAACCTTGCTTGTTTATCCAATGCTACAAACGACTTCTGTTTGGAAAACAAGTTGGGAGAAGGAGGTTTCGGGCCAGTTTATAAGGTAATTAAGTTTACATGTGCTTGATTATTATGTATATGAAAAGTGGTCAACTTATTAGACATTCCTCATCACTAATTAATATAATTATATGGAGGATGGTTTCAGGGTAAACTACTAAACGGGCAGGAAATAGCGGTGAAAAGACTGTCTACAAACTCTGGACAGGGTATCAAAGAGTTTAAGAACGAGGTCGTATTGATCTCCAAACTGCAACACCGTAACCTTGTGAAATTGTTGGGTTGTTGCGTCGAAGGAGAAGAAAACATGTTAATTTATGAGTATATGCCCAAGGGAAGCCTGGATGCCTTTTTATTTGGTTTGTGTACTTTTCTACTTGGCTGTCAAAATCTACTTGAAGGCTACAGGCCTTGCATGTGAAACGTTTTTATTTTCCATATGTATACATTTATAACCAAATTTCTACCACTGCTAATTCAACATGTCTGTGCTGACAACAGATCCAAGAAAGAAAGCACAACTAGATTGGGAGAAGCGTTTCAATATTATTGGAGGGATTGCTCGGGGCCTTCTTTACCTTCACCGCGATTCTCGTTTAAGAGTTATTCACAGAGATCTTAAAGTCAGTAGCATTCTATTGAATGAAAACATGAACCCAAAAATCTCAGACTTTGGGATGGCACGGATATTTGGTAGTGACCAAATTATAGCTAATACCAACAGAGTTGCTGGTACATTGTGATTTCCATGTTCTCTTAATCATATATCCTGTTCAATTTTCAATAACTCGGTTTACTTAACAATCAATTCTATAATGTGTCTTCACAACCAAATGCAGTGGTTACATGTCTCCAGAGTACATAATGAGAGGCACATTTTCAGAAAAGTCAGACGTCTTTAGTTTCGGAGTGCTGATACTAGAAATTGTGTGCGGGAAGAGAATCAACAGCTTTTACAATCCCGAAGAACCTCTAATAAACCTTCTACTTCATGTAAGTATTTATATCCATAGACTCTTCATCAGTAGGTGGACGTGCTAATTAATTACTAGCTTACACAATTTTAAGTTCATGTGTTCAGACTTGGAGACTTTGGAATGAAGGTAAATGGTTAGAGGTTATCGATGAGGGTTTGGGAGATGTGTATTCTCCATTAGAAGTGATGAAATGCGTACATATTGGTTTGTTATGTGTTCAGAATAGAACAATAGATAGGCCAACCATGGCTGAAGTGGATCTCATGCTTATCAGTGAAACTGATCGTCCAGCTCCGAAAGAACCTCCATACACTAATTTCCTAGCATCATCAGATAAGACAGGTTCGTCAAATAACTATGTCACTTTCACTGCACTTAAAGGTCGATAGGATGTTTCAAAAACTTATCGATCTATCCCTTAACATTGGAATATGTTATAAACTAGGTAAAAATAATATTTGAACTCTTTTTTTTTTAATAGGAAAAGAAAAAAAGAAAAAAAAACTTGATATTAATTTTTTTTTTTTTTTTTTTTTTTTAAATATTTGAACTCAACAAAACTGCATTGTGAGCTATTTATTATTCATGAAAATGTGGGTGAAAGAATCACATTTTCAATAACTACTAGCTCTTCCAATCTTGCAGCATGTGTAATACCTTTAAGAAGGAAACATAGTTTACTTACTATAATCTAAATGAAATACTCCCTCTGTCTCTAAAAGATAGTTAGGTTTGTGTGTAAATTTTCATTCCAATTTGGAATACCAACAAAACACCGTTAACACAATCTGTATTTTCATTCCTTCATAATGAGATGTCTATGACCATGATGACAATGATGGTTAATGAGATGTCTATGACCGAATTCTTCCCTGTATTAATAAAATTTGGTAGGTCAAGGACAGATATTCCTTTAATGGCGTGTATCCTAATTCCTAATTGGACTTCCCAACCTTAATAGACCATCAATTAAAAATTGAACACAGGAATTGAATAGCAGAATTAAATGAAAATTGGTTACGCATAAGACAATAGTCCAGATGCCAACCCATTCAACTTTATTGATTGCTATTACATGAACATCCAGATGTATAAAGGTTCGTATGCCCAGGTAGTGAGGTGGGTTGGGTACTTTGTCTTGACTGATAAACAAATTAATCCTTTACACGAACCAACAATTCTAGACTCTTCTTTCAAGGAAAACAAATTCAATCTTGATCCTCTTTGTGGTCAAATTAGGATAACAAGTCTCATCATCCTCATGGTACTCTGCATAACAAAGCTTTGGAGATATCTGAGCAACATCAAAGAAGACAAAACTTATCGGTGCAGCATCAGAAGCATTACCAAGCTGTCTCTACAAATGTTGATAAGCAAAATAATTATGAGATGTCTCCAAGTTCTACATACTTGTTTGCAATCTTAACCTACAAAATATGCTCAATGTGATATCTTGATGTAGACTGCTTATACAAGTAACAGTATTCTGATCCACCATGTCTGTACGTGTAATTTAAAACAAAGACATCATGAAAACCACAAGCTTACAATAAAAACCCAAAATACCAACTTTGTATTGATATATTCCTCTCCCGTTCTGCCTTGAGTTTCCACGGTTCCAAATTAGGGTTTTACGTTTTTTGAACTTCTATTATTCTTTGGTCAGAGCACTCCATCTCCCCCCCTTTAATAAGCGCAAGGGATATTAAAATCCGCTCTCCATATCCGTCAGATCTCTGTACTTTAACTTCCAGCCGTCAGATCTTAAGGCTTCCGAAAATAATTCCCGTGTGCACTTTCGATATGATTCGTTGGATCAGATGACTCTGAATCTCGGAATGCGATGGATGCCATTCATCTAATAAGCTACTCTGAGTAATATGTATAACATTGTGGGGGTTTATCTTAAAATTAGAAAATTTGTAAGGACCTAAACGTAAAAATATATATATACATCTCAAATCTACCAAAACATTTCTGCTCCTTCGTTTCTTCGAGTTAGGTTTGGAGGAGGATAAAACTTATAGCCGCTACAAATGAAGATGATGATCATATCTTCATATCCATGAGATTAAGTCCCAAATTTCCATCGTTCGTATCGAAATTTGTTCACCAAAGTTATTCAATTGCTAACCTTGATTCGTTTTAGGGTTTCAATTGATTAACTTTACCCAACAGAGATTGAATTTCAGATTTGAACTGCTTCAACTAGACGAGTGATTTATGGTAGGGTTGATCTTGAATTGACAAATTGGGGTTTAAATTTTCTTTTTCAGGTTTGTGTGATACTAATTCAATTACTAATTTCATTTTTTTTATAGTTCAATCATTGATTTGCAGTATTGAAATCTCTCCCGAAACAGTCTGTTGGTTTTTGTTGATCCTAAATTAGGTCTTTTTCTCAATTAGGGCAAAACAATTATTGTTGACGTTAATTACAGCTCTTTTATGAATATTATGCTTGGAAAATATGGATGATTCTCACATTGTTGATCAATTTAGAAAGGATAAGTCTAGGGCATTCTCTGATATTTTAGAGTTTTGGTTTTAAATTTTTTGGTAGACATTTGGGTATAGGGTTCACATGGAATGATCACCCTTTGTTATGATTTCCTCTTTGATTTTTGTTAGACATTAATAATTGAAATTTTGTTATTGAAATTGTGGAAGTTGCATGGAAGATTAGACGTATTTGTTATGAGATGGAAAGGAGAATCTGAGAAGAATTCACTGTATTCTCGATTTTCTTTTTCTGACGTTGTGTTCATTTTGATATATTTATATTGCTACTAGCCTATCATGGAAGTGTAAGGCTACAGAAATAAGCTATTTGAACTCTTTTCTGTTTCTTACATGGCTATGCAGTTCCTGTGGTGCTTGGGAAGCTGACCGGATTTTGAAGTAGCAGCAAAAAGAAGAAGAAGAAGTTCGCCTTCCTGTTTAGTAGTGAGAACTAATAATCAAATGTCACCGGTTCTGAGTCAATTGGAGTCGGGCAATCAGATGAGCAGTTCGCTAGCTAGATCGTGCTTTGCTTACTGAGAAAACACCATTTTTAGACGAGATGGTAATATACAATTCCTTCAAATTCTATCAATTCTGAAATGTAGTTGAGATATATTAATGCTGTTGTTGGAGTCCAGTTTGATGTTTGTCTAGATACTTTGTTGTTACGAGCGAATGTACAAAGTAAGAATGCACAATCATTTTTATTCCATATTTTTACTGTTTTTTTTTCCCGCAGGCAAGCAGTAGTCGGAGAAAAAATATGACTGCAGAACAGTTGGCCAATCAACGAGAAATGAATCGTGATCGACAAAGAATTCGTAGGCAAAATATGACGGAGGAGCAGAGATCTATTGTACGTGAACGTGATCGTAGTCGGTATAAAGCTTCCAGGGAAAAGCTGAAGTTTCCTTCAACATCTACCGGCAATAATGCTGCATACCTATTTGAGCATGTTATGCGACAACATCTGTGGGAAGAAGTGGATAGGATGATTGGCGGCAACTCGACGATGTCGATGAACATTGCTGCTGGGTTTATGGAATTAGGACCAGGACATAGAGGTATGTTAGAGAGTATTGTTTGCCGACGTGCAACGCACGTGCACTCCACTTGTTTCATATAATAAAGTTTGGGGTTTTCAATCAAAAAAATAAATAAATAAAATCGGCAGTTAATCCCACGATAGGATCCTTGTACAAAGTGGATGTCTGAAATTTAGTTACAAAATTACACAAGTACATCATTACTTGTTTAAAAGGATCCTAGTTCGCGTACAAAAAACTCATTACAAACCAGGCCAACCTAGACCTGCCAGCGAGAGACTTAGCCACTTTCTCTTTTGCAGTTTCCCGGTAATAGAAATTTATACTTGTCGAAGTTATTCAAAACATATGCTGGAAGATGAACTGCTGAATATGAATGCGGAATTGGTCCCAATTTCCCAATTATATCTTTGAATGTGTACTCCTCTGGAAACATGTCAAATAGGTCAGCCCCTTTGCAGATCACATCTTGAACCCTTTCGGGATTCAAGTAACTGGAGAATCTGACTCTATCGGAATGACTATATGCTTTCATCTTAAAGATGAACTCACTGATACGGCGGAAGCAAAAGCTGCAATGCCATCCTGCATCCGACAAGATAGTGTCTGTCCTTCGATAATGTGCATACCTTGTTTTACCTGTCTGATATACATGAACTGAGGCTCTCCAACTTTTTTTATCCACGAGAAACTCAAAAGAATACAAATAGTTATTGAGACGGAGATGAAGTATAGGAGGAATATCATCACACCATCTGAGGAGATTGATTGTGTGTCTGCTCGGGATCTCATCGACATCTGACATTATCAACAAGTCGTCATCCATTATACCTGATATTCTAAGAAGCTGATCAAGTGCTACTCTTTGATATGCCTCCTCAACAAATGGGTCTTCCCCCTTTTTAGACCTTCCTCCAACTGTCCCATAAGTGAGCCGATCCTCGATAAATTTGAACTCATCTCTGTGACTAGCAAACACTAGCGGCTTTGGCAAAGCAGTAAACGTTGAATTTGATTCCAGGAGAACAAACTGCGTAATGTAAGGGTACAACTCATTCCACCGAACTTGCAGTAAGTCAACCTCATTACTGAACAAGACTGCATCAAAAACCCGCCTTGGAGACTCGCGAACTCCCCACCCATGAAGCTTGCAGAGATTCGCCATGGACACATTTTCATGATAATAGTGTGGCATCTCATGGAAAGGTTTAGGAGGTGATTGCCATATAGGACGTAAGAAATATGAAATCTTCTGGCCGTGCAAATACATACCAAGAATTAGAGTAGGAAGAATAATGAATAGAAGAATACAAGCCTTGATATCTAATCCCCCACACATCATACACCGTAGTCTAGAAGACATGCTTAAAGCAGCAGCCTGAGTAGACTCCTGGCCACAAACATCTTCATCAGTCTTCTTTTTAGAATAATAATACCCTGCTCCTTCTGGCATCATTACCCACCACCAATTCCCTAACAAAATCCTTCCTTCTTCGAAATTTTGATAAAAACCAAATCTAGCTAGTTCTTATTGTTAGGACACATCAACAGATATATATATCAAGAGTGTTCTAAAGAGAATAGGATTGGGTTTCTTTTCTTCTTTTAATCTCTCTTCCAAATCCTTTTACAACTCTAAAAGTTTTCCTAGAGGAAGTAGGAGAACAAGAGTTTGTCTATTGTAGGGACAGATATACACGTACACGTTTCCACAATCGGCAGTCTTCAAGTCTACACACATAAGACACAACAGCCAAAGCAACAGCTAACGCAGTGGAAGATTTATACAAATACCTAAGGTTTTGGAGGGTAAAGTCGCGCATCATGCAAGGCTGACCATTGGCTCTCTTCACTTCTTGCAGATTTGTTAGACTGATTAGCACAACAATGACATCTGTAGAGAAAATATAAAGGTATCACATAAGCCAAAAAAGGGGGATATGTTAGGCGAGACTTTAATCAAACAATTTAGTGGCTGAACAGTAAAGATTACCCGTAAGGTAAGTGTTCGCCTAACACGATTCCAGATCTCGATTACCAGCCGAAACAGTGCTAGAAGCTTTAAAATGGAATTTACTTGAGAGGAAATACTATCATGCCGGTGAAATCAAAGGGGGTTCTTCCACCACATTCACACACGAAACCACAACCTATCTTCGCCATTTGGGGTTTATGACGGCGTTGTTCTTCAGCCAGAGAATGAAAGAAGCAAAAAAAAAAAAAAGGTTTTAGGGTTTTAGCTTCGTGGTGTTAAATAGAAAATTCGGTCAAACAAAGTCAAGGTCACGGGACTCATAGCCTGGGCTTTTTTCACCGTAAGGAGTGAAAAAAACCTTACCAGACACAATTCACAGTTTTCAGCGGCAGACAAATACAGATAACGGTAGGATTCGTATAAAGCCAAGAGCAGACCGGATAATGGATATGGCCGAGTATTACGTCAATGTTGCATTTCATGTAACCGGCATGACTCTGGTTCAAGTTCGAAGGTCGGTGAACAAAAAAAAAACGCTTCACAATTGGCACTGCATTTTTATGTTTTTATCGGCTTTTTTTTTTTTTTTTGATCGGTTTTTTTATTGGCATTGGCACTGCAGTTTTAAAGTCACTTCTACACACATAGGACACACCAACCAAAGCAACCACTAATGAAGTGGAAGGTTTAAGGCTAAGTCCTATTGACTAGATTAAACTGCTAGATTGGCCAAAAATTGTTGCAAATCAAAAAATAATTGTGAGAAAAAAAGTTACTTATTCGCTTAGTTAATAGTTCTCTCTCTAAAAATGCTCATGATTCAATTAGCGGCGAGATTGAAATTTGAATGATTCAGCGTCCAAAAAGTGGTCCAAATGCTGAACAGTTCAGCGTTTTGCAAATATTCCAGGGCATCAACGCTGAACTGTTCAGCGCTTCCCTGGACGCTCTTCCATTCGGCGTTTTCATGATTTCCGCAAACAAAAGGACAATAACAAATCAATATACAAACAAAAGGACAATAATTGTTCCTTTGTCCCGAATCTTTCTGTAAATCAATAAATATATGAGTAGATATCTAAAAGTAATCATGATACCAAATGTTGACTGTTGATTTGCAAATCAATAAAAGTAATCATGAATATATAAGTAGATATCTAAAAGCAATCATAATAAAAGTAATCATGATATTTATGAGTAGATATCTAAAAGTAATCATGATACCAAATCTAAAAATAATCAGAATTATGAGTAGATGAAGGACAAAGCAAATCAATAAAAGTAATCATGATACCAAACGTTGTTCGGTTCAGCGTTGGACGCTGCACTATACAGCGTTCCATCATTTGCACTATTGAGCGTTTGTTTTGCTAGATTAAAATCATCCCATAAGACTTAGGAGGTTGCCCAGGCTGACGTGGATGGCCAATCTAGCAGCTAGATATCTAGCCCATAAGACTTAGCCTAATTTCCATAGTCATTGTCAGTCTAAAACGAATCAACGTTACCATACAAATTCTTCCGCATTCAGATCCCAGACTGTTAGAAATAATAATAATTTGAAATTACGGTTCAGGAAGTCCATGAGTCTGATCTAGGAATTGTTTATCTCCCGGCGTTTCTGCTTACCGGCTGCTGTATGATTGATGTTTTTCCTCACACATCCGGTGAAAATATGTGGTATCCACCATTGTGTTGTAGGATAGGAATTGACTTGACTATGCAGTTTCATAAGTAAGTTCGGGTGCAGTTTTAATTTTTACGTACAGTAAGTCTCTGATGAAAAAGTAATTCGGATCACTTGCTACTGATGAAAAATAAGGAAATCAAATCCATTCCAGGTTCAATGTGCATGTAAAACAAAAAAACCATCTGAGGACAACAGACTCAGGGCGAGTCAGATCCAAACAGACAAGGTAAGTTGGTCGGGGGCTTAAACTCATATTTGAGGTTAGATGTTCAAATTCAATAGTTTCATGCAGTACAAAAGAAGAAGGAATTAATATTGGTATGAATCCAAAAGCAAACAATGATTAAGATCTTCCCAAAACATTAACAGTAGAACAAAAACCTGTTTGCATTGTCTGGTTAACTGTTATGCAATCTGTTTTTTCTTCAACTTCTCGATCCTTCCCCTTCTACTGCAGCACTGGATAAAGGCTTTCGACAAACGTTCCAAAATGATAATGATTGACAGTTTCGTTTATGAGGTAGCCCTTGCCGCTACTGACCGTACTGATTTCAAGATATTTCAGTGTTTTCTTTTTCCTATCATAACAATAAAGGGGAAAGACGCCTCCTGGTTGTTTATACAGTTTAGGCTTCATTATGATCAGGTTTGTACCCGTAATGGCTTGAAACAAAAGTTCTTTGCACGGAATCAACTCTTCTCCCCATTCCAGAGGGATTGAAATGGTTTCTTCAGTCCAGCTAGAAGTAGTACTGAAACTGTTCCCTTTGTGGTCATCGTGAAATATCCACATCTTAATCACATTTTTGTCATCTCCATCAGTTCTGTCTAGCAGAGCAACGCATCCATCAATGATCAGTAAATCATGGCGATTATCATCGCTACCACAAGAACTCTGGCGACAATCGGCAATGAAATCAGGGATGGGTATCACTCTAAATTTCTCTCTTCCAATATCAAATGCTACAATGGATTTAGGAGCAGCAGATCTTGACGAATCGAAATAGTTGTAAGTACTCAGCCAATAGACGACTCCATTCACATAAACAGATTCTCCGTACGCCTTGTAAGATGGGACGTCATCAATCCTTCTCCATGTATTTTGCCCTACAGTCAAAACCTCGCAAAGATCACTAGCATAAGTATCATATCTACGGTCATTCAAATGCCATAAGCAAACAACTTTGTGTTCCTTAGTTTTGGAATCAAATCCAAATCCATAAAAAGGTCTCTTAAGTCTTTGATATTCTCTCCACACCTTTGATACAATCCAGGATGTTTTGTCACCGGTGCTGGGGTTATAAATTAGAACCTTATCCTTATGTCTCGTGAAGCACACCAAACCATTGACAGGATTCAGAATTTGAAGGGGAGCATAATAACCTTGATGAGACGATAACTCTGCTTTCATCTGATCTAAGAGCACTCCGCCTTCAAGCAAGTCTACAGAGAACAAAAACTCCCCAATGTACCTACTAACAGAGATGAGGAGTTTTGGACAAGCTTTTGATCGATTGCAGTGTAAGCCAACAAAGTATGGATCTTTAACTATAGAACGCCAATGTTTACAAACATTCTTTACCTGCAATAATGACTTGACCGGGAGTCGGACTAGTATATCACACAAAGTGACACCATCAAGTAGACTAAAAGGGGTTCTAATATCATCGTTGTTAACATCTACAATCTTGCTCATGATGATTGCGGGCTGGTACTAAAGAAAGATAAATTGATTGTTTGACAACTTAATTGTCCTTTGAATAACCACCTTTCTCTTTTGCGCCGCTGATCCACTTTTCCTAAACTTTGCCCTTCCTGCGTAAAAAGAATAAAAATAAACTTAGTTCTACAACAGAAGCTTATATAGCTTAGATTAGAGTTTAAGTAAAATAAGGAAACATAAAATTAAAAGGACACACAATAATAGTGTCGGTATGGCCCATGATAAGGCATGTAATCCAGCACTACCTTAGACTGCCTTTTCAGGCTCCTCAAACTTACTATCAACAAGCAAACAAATTGTTCCAGAACTGTCTTTATTAATCAACTCATCTTGGTAAACACATAACTAACAAATTAGACTGCAACTAATGCTAACAAACCAGTCTTTTGCTAACAAACTGTCTGTAGCTAAGTTAAACGAAGGGAGCAGGTATATAGCAACAAACCAGTGCAAGCAACGAATTTGTGATCAGCGAAAAGTTAAAAGTGGGAATTATATAAATGCCCCTCCTTCTCATGGGCTTCAAAAATACCCTTGTTCACTATATTAATACCCCTAATCTAAAAACAAGGAAATTCAATTAGAAGATACTTCGTTTAATACCCCTAATCTATTCGATACTTCTTCTTCTTCATTGCTAAAAACCGAAAATCAACTTCTTCATCGTCATCTCCGCCAAGACATCTTCGAGTCGCCCTCCGCCACCACCTCCACCGATCCGTCATCAGTTCTGCAAAGCACCTCTTATGCTTCCAAAGAAATCCATCACAAGCAAAGAACATCACCACCGATTTAGATCGATTTTCACCGATTGATTAAATCAAGCTTGATAATCATTATCAATCGTTAATATTCCTCTTCTTTTGATGTCATTATAGATTTAATGGGTTTAACTTTTCAATTGAAAGTTCTTCTTCTTCTCAATCGATAGAGTAACAAGCTCGAATTTAAGATCCATCAGCAACCCTAGTTTCAAATAATAGAGGTGAAGGTCGTGGTGGTGGTGAAGGAGGATATCAAATCTCTATTTAATTAGAAGAAGATGATGGTGGTGGAGGAAGATACCAGATCTACAATGATGGTGGTGGCGGCAGCGATGAAGGAGGTATGTATTTCAATCTATCAATTGATTATCTTCTTTCTCTAGTTTGAGTTTTTGCTGGTGGTGGTAGTATGTAGATAAAATCAGTCATGAATATTATGTTGGTTCAGGTTCGAATGATGAAATAAAATCAGTCTTGAAGATAGTGGTGGTTATGGTTGTTGTGGTGTTGGTGGATATTCGTGTCTTTGGTGGTGTTGGTGATCTTTGCGTGAGGTTAGAACGATGAATTTTGATGATGGAGATTGTGTTGGTTGTGGTTGGAATGATTAATTAAAGTTGTTCATGAAGATAATGGTGATTCTGGTTGTTTGTGGTGTTGGAAATGTTGATACTGTTGGCGGTGGTGGTGGTGAGGTTGGACGACAAGTTGTTGAATACTACTCCATCAACTATTTAGGGAGTCAACAACCAATGTTTGTGTATCAACAATAGAAATGGTAGTCAACAACCAATATTTGTGTATCAACAATAGAAATTGATCTTAGTGTAAGGAGTCAACAACAAATATTTGTGTATCAACAATAGAAATTGACCTTAGTTTTAGGGAGTCAACAACCAATGTTTGTGTATCAACAATGGAAAAATGGAATCTACAACCAAATTTGTGTATCAATAATAGAAATTAATCTTAGTGTAAGGAGTCAACAACAAATATTTGTGTATCAACAATAGAAATTGACCTTAGTTTAGGGAGTCAACAACCAATGTTTGTGTATCAACAATGGAAAATTGGAATCAACAACAAATATTTGTGTATCAACAATAGAAATTGACCTTAGTTTTAGGGAGTCAACAACCAATGTTTGTGTATCAACAATGGAAAAATGGAATCAACAACCAAATTTAACAAATATTTTTGAACTTTTGATTTTTTGGATCAACTTCAGTTGTTGACACCTAAAATTAATGGCGGCTATAGGCATGGGTGGTAGGCGGCGGAAACAACAATGGTGGTGGTGTGTGACCTGTGGTGGAATATTATTGGTGATTGTATTTAGTAAGTGGTGGTGGTGGAGGAGTGGTGGTGGTGGTGGAGTGGTGGTGGCGGAGTGGCGGTGGTGGTGGTGGAGTGGTGGTGGTGGTGGTGGCGCGGTGCGTTGGTGGTGGTGAAATGGTGCTGCTGGTGGATGTGAAATAATATGAAAATTTATTTTTTAATGGATAAGATATTTAAATGGAAAATAATATTGTAAGTGAGGGTATTAAGGTAATTTATTTTATAAGGGATAAGGTATTTAAATGATAGGAGTATTTATATTGTTGTATAAGGGTATATTTATTGGGTGTCAAAACTAAGGGTATTTAATAAATTTACCCAAGTTAAAAAACCATTGTGACCATTCTTTGGTTGTGGACGATGCAGAGGATAATAGTTCTCATCGTAACGCTTCCAACAATTTCTAGCATCATGATAAGGTTGTCTACAAATCTGGCATATGGTAGCTGGGGTGCCATTCTTTGTGAGGGTTGCATCACTGGGACGATTAGTACGCACAATATTTGCTTCATGAGGAGTAGGAAGCAATTTGTTTTGAGCATTAACACGAAGATCATAAGACAAAAGTATGGATTCAAACTGATCAGTGGTAATCAAACTCATGGTTGTAACCATAGAAATAAAAATGCTTTCATATAATGAATCAAGGCCCTTGAGAACATAATGACAAAATTCAGTATTAGAACTTTCATGACCGCTAGCCGCAAGAGAATCAATGATGTTGCGAACAGAATGAATGTAGTCATCCATAGATAAGTTGCCTTTAATAATAGTTTGAAGAGAAGACTTTAAGTGAATGTATGTAGCATCAGTTTTAGAGGCAAAAATTCTTCAAGTTTAGTCCAAACCCGAGAAGGCAGGACGTCACTTTAGCTAAAATAGGAGATGTCAATGATGATAAAATCCATCCAAGTAGAAGTTTGTGGTTCGAATCCAAGAGAGAAACTTAGGGTTTTAAGGTTTGAGCCGGTGGACACTTGATGGAACCATTAACAAAACCTTTAAGACCATAACCTTGCAAATATGGTAAGATTTGAGCTTTCCAAAGAAGAAAATTGTTACCATTGAGCATTTCAGAAATAGCTCCATGGAGTCTAGTAAAAGGGATGTGGTCCAAGAAGAAGAATCCTCATCAGTGATGGTGGTTGAGGAGTTTTAGATGGTTCTGGAGTCATGATGACCTAAAAAAAAAGAATCGAGGTAAATAAAAGGAAGAAAGAAAAAGAAGAACACATGCCCTTGGAAACTAAGGTGATACCAAGTCGAGACTATAATTTAAGGTGTTCTCAATGAATGAGAAACACAGAGAAAAACAACTGTATTTATATTGTCGTAAGGTTACAAAACTTCCCGTACAATAGGGAATTAATTCTATGTAATACAAGATATATAAAGATATTTATTTACAAGACAAGGATTATAACAAGGGAAAGTTATACAACTGTGACTAATTAAGTCACGTCTGTTATATCTCTAACAACTTTTTTTTTCTTTGACCGGTAAAGAATTTTTGGTGCTAGCAAGTTTCGAATTCAAGTTACTGATATCATCACTACAGTCACGGCACCTGCATTATATCTCCAACAATAAGTAGTAGCACCCTAGAGAATCAAGCCCGGGCCCCATGTGGATCAGGCCCAGTATTAGTTGGTTAACTAATCTAGCTCCCTTGAACTGAATGAAGGAAACCTCAAACCTCAAGTGAAAGGATCACCAAGTCTCAACTGAAACCATATTTATTTATCGAAGTTAAAAGTTTCGGGAAACTCAGGTGCAAGTTATTGAAAAAAACAGCGCAAATCAAACAAGATAGTGTCGCTGAAATGTCAAGAGCACAACTCAACATGAAATGAGTGGGTTAAATTGCTGATCCAACCTTTTGCCTCCCTAGTCCTTAAAATTGTATCAAAGTTTTGGTAGACTCTAAGTGCAAGTTATGGCAACTACCAGTGGAAATCAAACAATCTAGTCTCGCTAAATTGCGGTGAGCACTAGTCAAAATGAAGTGATCAGTCCGGTAAATTGCTGCTGATCCAATCCTCTGCCTCTGTACCCATCATATATGTCCCTTGGGTAGCCTATTGCTTCATAATTTATAAAGAAAATGAAAATAAGAAAGAGTTGGATTAACATATTTTGTTGAAATTCCAATGTTACAGATTGAAAACCTACAAATTCGTTATCAACTTATATGATAATATGACGTGATGGATTCACAAGACCGTACCTTTCATCAACTTTAATTAGCCTTGCGCATCCACAAGAAATTGGTCCATGACTTGCACTTAGCTGAAGGCGCCGGCCCTAAGTATTAGAAAGATGGACACAATGAGAAATCACTGTATTTGGTTTTGTCATGTGCAATAAAACAATTGCAGTGGATATAATGTTTTTAAGTGATTCTTTAACTAGAGATTAACCTATTATATCTAATTTTGAACAGAGTTTCTTCAAATCATTTAGAATTCTCACCATTTTCAGAGAACATTATTCAACAAACTAAACCAATTCAAATGACTTCAGTAACTAATCTGTCACGCTTAATTAACACCGGCATTAGCACAAATTCTAAAAGTTGCTTAACACACATGAATTTAGCAAATGAACATTCAGATAAAAGATGAATAGCAGATTAAATGAATAACTTTTACACATATGACAATCATCCAACTTCATTTATTGATAATCATTATACTGATTCCATTATACTTTACAGCCTATCTTAAAACTCCAATATTCTGTAGATCATTTAGTAAGAAGATTGAAACCCAAAGACACGAGATTATCTTTTACATCGGGTCCTTGAAGATATTGATCAGATCATGGATATGTAAACACTAAGTAACAAATAATTTTGAGAGGAGAAGTCATTATGACAAAAATGATTTAATTGTGTGTGGGAATGGAATCTCATGTAAAATCAATACCTCGTTTATCTCCATAATCATTTTCTAAAGAGATTTTTTCTACACAGAGTAATAGTAGATCTGCAGATACTGAGACGGCGAGGTTTTGTTTAGTTTGCTCTGGATGGGATAGAGATTCCCATGTAACTCTCATTTATATAGTGGTCATTTTTCTAAACCTAAGAAGACCTAACCAAAAATCAAGTCCTCATGCGGCTCAGGCCCACTGTTATATGAAGTTATATTTACCAAAGTAGAATGCGAAGCCAACTGTGCTGCACTTGGGGGTGATATATGTGTTTATTTTCTGTCCTACCAAAGATTTTCTTTGATTTTGATTATTTTTTATCGTATATCAAAAACCAATCCCAAAAAAAAAAGGTGAGTATCCTGCATTTTACTTGATTAGTCAAGGCCAAAAAATAAAAATACTTGTTATAATGGTTTTCCGAATATAGTTTGGATAAAGATGGATACAAGAATCAGCTGATGGCATTGAAGACGGACCAAAGCTTGTACATCTCGAGCAAAATGGATAAAAAGGCAACTGCATAATTCAGGCACAAGCAATCCAAAAATTTCTTGGTGATGCACTGATGCTGTTGAAACTTTGCTATACGACCTCTGTGGAGTAATATTGTAAAGAGTAGAAAACTAGAACTTCCTGTACAAAAAGGATCATAATAATTAAGAAGAGTTCGCATCTTGGGAATGACTTTACAATAAGAAGCCATTGCATTCTTCTTTAGTGTACCTGTAAATGAGTCTACAGTCGATAAATGAATGTATGTATCCAAAGGAGAGTGAAATAGGATTATATACAAGCAACAGATTTGTATCTAGATTTAGTATAAGGACTAAGAAACAAATAAAAGTAAATAGGAGATACAAACATAAATTTAGAAAAAGGAAGAATATTAAGTATAATTTTATTTTCTAAGTCTTACATCCACATACATCCTTATTATATCTAAGGGCTAGAAAGTGCACCCTTATAGAAACAGTCACGAGGGTGACCTCGTCACACTAGGACTCTTATTTGCGGTCATATTTATCGAAGTTCTTTTCAAGAGCACTCCAATGCAACTTTCTAGTCCGTATAGTAGAATGATCACCTGAACTGTCTTATACAAAAAAAGATTGTTAAATTCTTATAGCAAATACCAGAGCAAAACAAACTCGTCGTCCTCGCAAGCTAACTGGAGTAACAAAATTATCTTTGAGAGTTCTTTTTTTTTTTTTTTTTTGACTTAAAAGGGCAAATTTTATAAAGAGAGAACTCAGTCACCAAGAGCGACCAAGCTGAAAAATTACAAAGATGCTTGCATCAAAGCATCCCAATTACATAAAAGAGTAGACAAACTATAACTCTCAAATATGTCAGTGTTTATTGTCCAATTGAACAACAAACACTTGACCTCAGTAATAATCTGTTCAATAGACTTCATCACATTGTTATGAAGTCTATTATTACGCTCTTTCCAGATACACCACCAGATTGCAAAGGCAAATACCCCCACAATCTCTTAATTCTGCTCTTGCTTTTCTTGCTGCGCCACTCCCAAATTGTTCTTTGACATCACTACAATGAACCCAAGTAATACCAAAACTTCTCAAGAAAAACCCACACCGGAGCCGTAATGTCACAATGAATGAATAGGTGAGCATTGGTTTCGTATGAGAACCACAGAGCAAACAATCCGCATTTTGAATCATCCCCGCACTAAGCATGTAATCAAAAGTAGGAGCACCATCATAGCATAAAGTCCACACCAGAAAAGCCACTTTCAATGGAACTTTAGGATTCCAAAGTCGCTATCGGGGAAAGCAAGAAGGCCATCTGTCTCAAGAGCACTATATGCATTAGCCATCTTTGAGAGTTCTTACTCTGTACGGATAATCATCGACTGGTTAATATTAGGTGACCCAATTTCATAAAGCTCCTACTGTATAGTTGGTTGGTCTTCTCATCCTCATCTACTGTACAGGTTTCATTTTCCTTTCCAGGCAGTGCTATCCCACACGACTTTGCGGGATGGCTTCCGGAAAAGCGGCTTCTTTAAAGTGATGGGTCCTTTCCACGAAGCCATCCCGCAAAGTCGTGCATCAGCGTAAGGTCCTAGTTAGTTATTGGGCAGAATACTTTTTAGACGATAGGGAAGTTTGGGGCACTAGATGATTGATGTTTTCCTTTATGTGTTTTCTTTTTTCTCTCCTAGTCTTGGTACTGTGTTAATGAAATTCCAATTAGGCCTTACTAGTTTAGCAAGTACTCTGAACACTATCTGTATTTTCATTGCCCAATAAAGGAATAGAACCCAGCAGTATCCATTGATTCCATTCTCAAGATAATACTAACAATATGAGTGTTAATAAGGTGTCTATGACGGAATTTTACCTAGGTAACACTGTTTTATAGCTAATTTTATACACCAATATTCTTGAAGGTATTTCGGCTACAGAAAATGCACATACAGAGGAAAGATGAATTGCATTGTTATAGGAAGAATATATGAGTTATTCAAGTATCAGTTGCTAGTTAATCATTCAAATTTATTGATTATTGATTCCTATTACAGAAAAATGCCAAGGATAAAGTAGTAGTTCCCATTCCAGTTTACCACATATCTTGAAAACATTCAAACAAATCTTTAGCCACACTGCATTTGACATCTGAAGTTGCACAAATTGTACTTCACCAACTATAAATCTAGTTTTAGACCATCTGAGGATCCGTGAAGAACAAGAAGGAACACCACCTAAATTTCACACCATCTTTTAAAAGACATAAAATAGTTTTGAGAGGAGAAATCATTATGCTGAAACTGAATCACTTGTGTTGTTGTATGTGGGAGGTTTGGATTCTCATTCATAATCTCTACAGGATCATATTGCAGAGAGAAACTCTGAATCAAAGAGTAGATCTACAGAGAGAGTGAAGTGGTGGAGAAGACGGCAAAGTTTATTATTTGAGATTCCCCTAGTCTCTTTAAGTAGTGGCCATCTTGCTAAACCCTAAGAAGACCTAACCGAATCATGGCCTTCAGGCCCAACAAGCTCAATCATTTCTAGTGTGTGTCTCTCAAATTGCTATCTATTATGCAGCATGCATGAAAAGAAATTGTGGGGAACATACACTTTCTTTTTTCGTTGTACCTAGATAATTTAGATTGGCACCTTTATCTTGGCTATATTTGTGGTTTCATTATTTCAAAAGAAAATGAAAATGAAGTTACATTTACTCATTTTTTTTTAGGTGAGTAAAAAAATTGCTGCAGAGGGTAACTAGACGCACTTACCAGTGGATCAACTCCAGCAGCGAAAATGATTATGGCAAATACCAGTGCAAATGTAACAAGCTAGTCTCAGGGAGCACAGGTCAAAATGAAGTGATCAGTCCAGAAATTGCTGAGACTATCTTAAGTGATGGGCCTAAGCATTGAACAGTAATAACTATCTAATAGACCTTCCTTCAATTATAATGTCGTGCGCATTACCAAACATCTTTATCATCTTTACGTGGCATTAGTGTTTTGGGAAATGAATACAATTACATGGCAAATTTACATAGTGTTCTTTTCATGTCATGTGTGAGTTGCCATTAAAAAAATTGAAAACAGAAATTCTTACGCAAGTACACAACAATTCTTAAAAGTTATTTTCAGGTAAAGCAAATGTTTATTAAGAGGAAACACAAACAACAGATCAAATTAAGAATTGTTACACAATAAGATGACTCTCTAGTGTACTTGCAAAATAATAAAAAAAATATATCCTGGGATGGGGGCAATGGCCCCTTCCTCTGGGGTGGTTTATCATTTCCATAAACAAACTGAAAATTTAAAGTTTTCTTTGTTTTCAAAACATGAAGGGTTAATTGGGTTTTAATACTTACATTTTTTCCAATGTTAGTGTTTGGTCTAACTTTTGTCCAACTTAGGGCTTGGTACCTGGACCTTATGTTGACTCTGTTAAAATTAATTTTAATAAAATGTATTATCTAAATATTTATGCATTGACCGTTTTACCCTTCACTTGTCACACTTATTACACACTTCATAATTCTAACCTAACCTAACTCTCCATCCCACTTTCTTTTTCTTTCGCCTCTCCTTCTTCCCTTTTTCATTTTCCGACCAGTTGCTATACACATATAGGTTGAGAAAGATAAACCAAATCAGAGAAAAGTTTTCCATTACAATTCCATGTCTTCCATTTGTACATCACCCTTTTCTACCACTTTTTCAACCAAATTTAACAAAAATAAATAAATGATAAGACAACCATTCACATTTAAATCAAGAATTGTAACACATAATATGGCTATCATTCAAAAATCCATGTACACGTTGGCTAAAGGTGTAATATATGGTTCATCACCATCCGAAGAGCAAGATTGCCTCAACAGATCTGGTCAAGAGCAAAAATGAAGATAACCTAAATCTATGTTCCTCGTGTAAAAGCATGAAATACTTTTGAGAGGAGAAGTCATTATGACAGAAATGATTTTATGTGAGGATGGATTCTTATAATAAATCAATATCTCATTCATAATAATATCTGAAAATTTCATTTCCAGAGCAGCTAGATCTACAAAATACTGAGATAAATGTTGGAAAAATTGGCAGTAAAACAGGGTGAAGAAAAGAATGTTGTATTAGGGTTCAAGGCTCTTATGAAAGATTCTTTTCGACAATTATTCGACCCTTTCCCAATTGAATTGGCGAGTACAAACAGGTCAATTGAATATTGCCGTCAGGATACTTGAAGCCCCACAACGGTTGTTGGATTCAAAGCTTGTACGACCTTGATCCAACCAAGAACACACTGGTTTTGTTTCTGATGATGCTTATAAGAAGGAAAACAGAGAGAGTTGAGAGATGTTATAATAAACGAGTAAAAGGAGATGCTATTTATAGATGCTTTTGCATCTGTTGGGAATGGCGTCTCTTCATCAAATGAACATGAATGGCGCCCGTTGGAATCGAAGATTCTGGATATGATTTCAACTGTCGAAACATAGTTGAAAATATTCCAACAATAAAGAGTTGAAGAAGACGGCAGGTTTTGTTTTGTTTTTGTCGGATGAGAATGGATGATAGTTGATAGAGAATAGAGAGAGATCAGGTCTTCTAGAAGAGCAAAAATGAAGATAACCTAAATCTCTGTGTTCTTGTGTCAATCGTATGAAATACTTTTGAGAGAAGAAGTCATTACCACAGAAATGATAATACGTGAGGACGGATTCTCGTAATAAACCAATACCTCGTTCATAATAATATATTTCATTTCCAGAGCAGCTAGGTCTACAAAATACTGAGATAAAGAGGTGGAGAAGACGGCAAGGTTTTTTGTTTTTGTTTGATAAGAATGGATGAGAGCAGATAGAGGGAGATCTCCAAGTTTATATAATGGTGATCTTCCTAAACCCTAAAAGACCTAACCTAGTGGCCTAGGCCCAGTATTATCAAAGTTCCTTTTAAGAGCACTCAAGTGCAACTTTCTAGTGTGTACGGTGTATATGCACTTGAACCGAAATTGTTAAATTCTGGAAATGTCTCCTGAAATGGATGTTGTCGACAAAAAAAAAAAAAAAAACTTATAAAATAAAGAGTCTTTTAGAACAAAAAAATTCATAAAAATCTCCTCCAATTCACATATTAGCGTCAGTTGAGCTACATGCCCGACTGACACTGCAAATTAAGTTTGTATACTTGATAATAGAAGGAACCTGGTTATGCTGCCAAAATTTGATAGTTTCCCCTGTTGCCACATTCCAGATGTGATTTGTTTCAGTAATTTCTAAACCTGGTAAAATGCATTTTCACACCCAAGTGCTTTATGATTTAATAGACTCAACAAGAGAATCTTGGCTGAAGAAGTATCTGTCCCGTAAAACTTTTACGCAAAGTGCATTAGGCTCTCATAATAACCTCCACGCAAGTTTATTGAGCAATGCTAAATCGAATTTGTGTGCATCTTTAAAACATATGCCTCCATATCGCCTTGGCTTACGAAATGATTGCCACGATTTAAAATAAATTTCTTGAGTTTATTCCTCCAATAATCTACAACCACTTCAACCTACCCCTGTTTCAAAGACTCACTTACTTAGACGGCATCACAGAGTATCAATTTTGACCGGTTATTGATTCACAATTAACGATTGGGTTTTGCGACAATTTTTTCGGTCATTTTATATAGATTATTTGCAATCAATGTGTCAATTCATGTGTGCATCCAAAATTTATTTTGCAACACAAGAGCAAATGCACATTCTTATACACCAATTCTTGAAGTTGTTTTAGCTTAGAGTCTATACTAGAACAAATGCACATTCAGAAGATTTAATAATCGAAGAATTGTTACACATATGACTACCATGCAAATTCCAGATGCAAACCCATTCAACTTTATTGGTTACTACAATAAACTGATTCCTAGTATTACATACCACCAATCTTAAGAATTTCCATAAAATTTCTGTAGCCAGCAACTAACTGAAATTCACTTATGAATATCGGCAGCCAGTACTTTTCTACCAAATTTGGGGAAAATTCTGGAAAGGGTTCTGTTCCTCAAATGGTAGTAACTTGAGATCCCATATGAAACACAAAAGTACTTTTGAGGTGTAAATACATTTGAGAGGAGCAAATACTATGACAAAGTGATCAAATTGTGTTTGAAGATGATTCTCATATACAATATCTCATTCATCTCCATTATCATATTGCAAAGAATGAGGAATTCAATCCCGAGAATAATAGAACTATGATTTAAGGAGAGATATAGTAGAAGACGGCAAGGTTATTGTTCATGAGATGCATCGAGAGAAGAAGAGATAGAGAGTAGTAACTTTTATACAAAGTGGTCATTTAGTCATCTTGCTAAACCCTAACTCCTTATTGGATCAAGCCTAAAGTTTTATTTAAACCTCGTTAATAGATTCGTGAATTATATCAGGAAATTCCGTCCGTATGGTTCGAAACATACAGAGAAATAGTAATTCGAACCGGGAATTGGTGCATGCTTCTTCTCCTGGGAAAAAATGTTCCACCAACGCCAATTGATGGTCTGTTCTCTCTATTTTAGAGTATCTCTTTAGATCTACTGATTTGCGCAATAAACCGAATTCTACCTCCCCGGTAACACTGTATTATTTGGGAGGATGTTTATTTATTTGGATTAGTTGCCATGATATCCAATATTTAGATAGAGATTTGCTTCTGCCTCCATTGACTTTGTTAAAGATTTGGCCAAGGTGTCTATGATGAATTCTTCCTCGAATGAACACAGGATTCATAAACAACAATTCTTAAGGTTGTTTTCAAATTGGGGTGAATGCACATTCAAAGGAAAGATTAAAAACGGTAATTGTTAACTATCATTCAAATTCTGATGCTAACAAACCATTCAACTTTATTAATTCATGTATTACATAAATTGATTCCTATTACATCTAGATATGGATCTTAAAAACCATTGGAAAAAATACATACTAACTACTGACTTAAGAGAGGGTAAGTCGTGACGACGTGTCCTTGAAGATCTTAAAGATGAAGAACACCTAATCTCAGAATGGTTATGAGAAAGAATGAAATACTTTTGAGAGAAGAAATCATTATGCTGAACATTGATTAATTTTTTGTATGTGGGATTGGATTCTCACATAGAACCAATATCTCATTCATAATCTCTATTATAACCATTTTGCAGAGAAAATTTCACACAGTAGATCTACAAGAGATGGGTGAAGTGGTGGAAAAGTAGGCAAAGTGTATCTTTGTACAAGAAAGAGATTGTGGATAGAAAGAGTTTCTCAAGTAGCTTTATATAGTGTTCATCTTGCTAAACCCTAAGAAGACCTAAACAAATTAAGCCCTTGGTGCCCAACAAGCCCACTCTTATCTCTACTCATAAATGTTAAGCACTTCACTGCAACTTTCTAGTGTGTGTTTCTCTATCTACGATTGGGAAGTATTTTATTTCTAGTGTCGAAGACCAAGCTTGGACTGAAAACAAAGGGAAGAAATTGGGAAGGAAAATAGGTTGTTTCCCATTGTTACAAAGATATCAATATTGGGAAACCCTGGCAAATAGGTTGTTTCAAGTAATTGTTTGTGTATCTCTTAATGTAGCTAGAATCAGGGGTCCAGTTTGGAATAATAACATCTTTTCTTAATCAATAAAATCTTAATCATTTTACTTGGAAGTTAAACAAACAATCACAAGACCGGACTTCTTATCAAAAACCTAATATCCTGCGACGGGTGTTGCTGGTGTGCGATAGTGCGTGCCTGTCCAATTTGTTTGTAAGCCAAGTAATCACAGCAAAGAAGCCAACTGCACCAAGGCGCCATCAGATCTAGAATTGCTAGATGGATCCCACAACACACACCGAAAGGAACATTAATAGTTCTTCACATTCTCCGACTCTCAAAACCATCTACATTTTCCTTCCTTCTAAAGAATCAAAATGAAGAAAATGTGAGCGTTAATTAGGTGCCAATGACACTGTACATAGAAAAATTTTGGAGGCCAAGGGCAGATGGTTATCTATTTGGCATGAAATGAAATGTATGATGTGATTTCGGTATCCTCATTTCGTGGGTTGGGTCGGGTTTTGTGCAAAGACTAGTTACTCGGTCGGCACGAATGCGTATAAAACCGGGCTTGGGATTCATGGACTTGTTCGCTTAGGTGTTAGGGTTTAGCTAGATGACCAACCAACCATTATATAAACGTCGGTATCTCTCTTAACCTCTTTCATTCTCATGAAACACAAAACCTTTCCGTCTTCTCCGCCTCCCGGTAGTATGTAGATCTACTTCCCTGTAAGGGTTGCTCGTAAATAACATTTTCGCCGTCTTCTCCACCACTTCCCTCTATTTGTAGATTACTCCGAGATATATATGAATATACAACAACACAAATTAATGAACCAGTTTGGGCACAAGGATTTCTCCTCTCAAAAACATCTTCGTTGTATCTTACCCTAAGATTCGACGGGTTTTCTCCTTCTCGTTCTTTCATGTATATCTCCACATCGATAAGGCATCGATGATGCATATGACTAAGATGATGAAGATCGTGGATAAAAGTCGAGTAATATTTTGTAGCGAAGTCAATATTCTTTGTTAAACTCTTTAATGAATGGTGGTTAAATTTTGTAGAGAATATTATGATCGGTGGTAATGGAATGGAACTATATTATATGTAATTTAGTAGTAAATAGGAATCAGCTTATTTAATAAGAATCAATAGAATCCATAAAATTTGATATTTAAATTATTGTCTTATAAAGTAGATCTCTCTTTAGTGTTTAAAGATTATTTCTCATATAAAATCAATATCTTATTTAACGCTGAATTTCAATTACAGACTTAGTAGATCTAGACAGAAGCTCCAAACTAAATTTATATAATGAGCGAGACATCTCTTGCTAAACCCTAAGATGGCCTAACCTGATCAAACCCGTGAATCCCAGGCCCGAGATATTGGCTAGGCTCGCTGAAATGTCAATGACCTATCACTAAACACAGGTCCCAACTCCGGAACTGAACCGAAATCGGGCGATTTAGATCCGGTTCGAAGTAGATGTAGCTGATATACCCCCAATTGCAGCACCTTTGACACTATCTGGATCGTCTAAGAAGGAATTTCTCCGCATGTGACAGTGTAATAGCAAAATTTAGGAGGTTGAGGTCCTTCACTCTAGGACAGTAGATGTTTACTTATTTGGATTATTTGCCTTATCGATATTCATGTGTCATCCTAATTTTATTTTGGAACCTTAAGGTGGACTGCCACTAAAAAAAATGAATACAGGACTACTTAGATAACATAAGTAAGCGAAAATTATTACACATATAATCTTCAGTTTTGGGAAAAATGCAGATGCGCATTCAGAGGAAACATGTATAACAGAATTAAATGAAAATTATTACACATATAATATCACAATTATTCAAATTCAAGATGTTTGCTATTACAAAAACATCCTGTAAGCTAAACCCTAAACCCTCAAGTAAACTCTCTTTATATAGTAGTCATTTGTAGCTAAACTCTAAACCCTACCCGAATCCAAGCCCTTCAGGCCCAACAAGACCAGTCCAATATGAACTCATATTTATCAAAATGTTAAGAAGCAGCAGTCAACTACATATTTTTATCTGTGTGTGCCTCTCTAATTGCTATCTGTTGATCAAGTTAAAACTTAATGTGCAGCATTATAAAACAACATGGGGTATTCTCAGCTTAGAACCAAATAAAAATAAAAATCACATGGAATTTCGTAACACCATCACATTCAGCTACATACAAGCAGACAAGCGATTAACCATAATTTTTTGCCATAGAATGATGTGTGGTTCCAGGCAGCACACTCTTTGAGACCCGCATTTGATGATTTTTGGTTCATGAATCATCTAATATGAAAACACAATAAAAAATGAAACCAAATTTCCATTTCATTCCCTGAAATTACATTGATGATTTTGATAGATGTATTCAAACAAAAAAACAGTAATGGTTATTATTTAGTTCTCCTCTCAAAATGTTTTACATTTGATTTAGAGTTGCTAGATCCCACATTGAGAGAACATTGACACCCATGACTTCTCAAGGTGCTAATAATATGAGAGTTAATGTTGTTTTACAAACCGTATTTAACCCACATGACACATATTACCACAATCACAATTACAAAATAAGCACATGAATTCTTACATAGTCTCTACACCAGCCAGTTCTTGAAGTTGTTTCAGCTACAGAGTAAATGCACATCCAGATAAAAGATGCTTAGCAGATTAAATGAAGAAGAATTGCTGCACATAACGAACCATTTAACTTTATTGATAATTATTATTATTACAGTGACTCCATTACATAAACATATCCAGGATCATCATGTAAATACTTCAACCAAATGTCAGCAACAAGAACCAACTAGAAATTCTCCTAAACTTTTTCTTCTTCTTAATTTCCATTAAGGAAAACAATAGACACCTTGGGGAGATTAGAAGAACCAAAATAATTGATCAGCCAAAATCTTAAAGTTCAAAGACAAGAAATGGAATTTGAGAGGAGAAATCATTACGAGAGAAATGATTTAATTGTGTGTTTGAATGTGAGGATGGATGGGTTTCTCATATAAACTCAATATCTCATTTATCTACGAAATTTCTATTACAGACTTAATAGATCTAGACAGAGAGAAAGAGAGGCGGATGAAGAAGAAGACGGCTAGGTTATTTTTATTTTTTAAGGCGAATGAGAAGACAGAGGCTCCAAAGTAAATTTATATAGTGAGAGGAAATCTCTTGCTAAACCCTAAGAAGGCCTAACCTGATCAAGCCCGTGAGTTCCAGGCCCAGGATATTCGCCTGTCACTAAACACAGGTCCCAACTCCGGAACTGAACAGAAATCGGGTGATTCAGATCCCGTTCAAGTTGATATACCCACAATTCCAGCACCTTTGACACTATCTGGATGTCTAAGAAGGAATATCTCCGCCGGTGACGGTGTAATTGCAAAATTTAGGAGGTCGAGGTCCTCACTCTAGGATGCTAGATGTTTACTTATTTGGATTATTTGCCGTATCAATATTTATTTGTGCATCCTAATTTTATTTGGAGCCTTAAGGTGGACTGCCACTAAAAAAAAAATGAACACAGGACGTAAGCGAAAAATCTTCAGTTTGGGAAAAATGCAGATGCGCATTCCGAGGAAACATGTATAGCAGAATTAAATGAAAATTATTACACATATAATATCGCAATTATTCAAATTCAAGATGTTTGCTTGTGGAAATTTCGAGGAACCCAAAATCAATTCCTCTCTCTTCGCTAACCTATAATTAAGATAGTATATTTTGGTAGCCCAAAATAGTAGATCTATGGCTAAGAATAACATTTTTAGATTAAATTTAGATTTTTACATTTTTAACATGGCTAAAACACCCTTCGCCGACTACTAACAAATATATTGAAAAAAAAGTTAACAAATTTAATACGGCGTGGTCAAATTTTTAGATCCGCAAATGTTGTACTTATTCAATATCTTGAAGAAGTATAGTCTAATCTTTGAAGAAGACCAAAAGCGGTGACTTCTCTCGCTCTTGTTCAATATCTTTCTCTGCCAGAGGTAAATCGAACACACTAGTTTACACTACTTCTTCAATTTCTGGTTAGTGAACACGAATCTTATCATTCTGCCTGTATAGCTACAGGTCACAACATATACAAGCTTGAGGAGAAATTTTTGAACCAATCGATGCCTACGGTTTTCGTAAATCTTGTGGTTTCTTATTCAAATTAGGCAAGTGAAGTTTTGTTTTATCTATCCAAATTTAAGTTTTTTTTTTCTTTTTCCATACGAAAGCACAACGGGATATTATTCTGTTTACAGGAAAAGAGTTGCAAAATCATTCAAGACCTAATGGTGCTTAATTACCTAATTTATTTCCCTTCTCTCTGTAACATTATTGATGACATTATCACTCTGTGCAGGGATCTGAATTTTTAATAAAAAGGCACAGCCCAAGGTCTCTTCATATCTAATTAGATGAAGTATTCCGGTGATGTCTTGGACTATCAATGGCTTTCTTCGCAAGAAAATGCTAAAACTCTAATTATAGCTCAGTATGGATTGGGTTTGGCTAATTTTATCCCACCCCTATATATTGAACAGAGACAAGTGTGAGGTTCTCGGACACCACTGTTCTCTTCATTTGTGTACGAACAGAAAAGTTACTTTTTCTTTTTTTTTTTGAGATAAATTTTGTTTTCACTGTGTTGTTACGTGTGAAAAATAAAGTTTTCATCCGTGTTTTGGTTGATAAATTATGTCTCCACCCTTAAACTTGTGATAACTGCCATTTTCGACAAATAAAAATTGCGAAAAAAAATTGGAGTTGGCGATAAACTAGTGATAAAATACGATTGATATGTTGTTTCGCGTGTAAAGTAAAGTTTTCATCCATGTTTCGGTTGATAAATTATTTTTTTCTCCCTTGAACGTGTGATAACTGTCATATTCACACAATAAAAATCTAACAAATAAAAGATGCGAAAAAATTGAATTGCGATAAACTAGTGATAATTGCGATTGGTTTCGGTAAAAACTTTGATTATCACTAAAACTGGAATTTTCGATGAGATAGTGATAATTACGATTTTCCTTACCTAGTGATAATTGTGACTTTCACCAAGCACATGCAACACGTTCCAAGAGAGCTGGGATTATTTGTGAAAACTTAAATTTTTAAACCCTAATTTCCTAGTATAAGTTGCAACGAGAGAATTAATTGAGCCAGTTAATTGAGTGAGTTATTTTAGGAGAAGGAAAAAGGCGTAATAAAAGGTGGAGTAATTTTAGGATTTGATTGTAAGATAAAATTAGTTGGAATTATTTTAGGAAATTGTTTATAAATTCACGTTTTTTTACTATAGTTGTTTTTTTTTTTTAAATGGGATTATTATAATTTAGCTGAAGGATATTTTTGTAATCAAATTACAGTTATAACTAATTATGGGCTACTCAAATTAGGAATGTTATTGGTGGGTTTTTAGTATAAAAAATTAAAGAACTGGGCTACAAATAAGTTCCCCCATTACAAAAACATCCTGTCAGCTAAACCCTAAACCCTCAAGTAAACTCTCTTTATATAGTAGTCATTTGTAGCTAAATTCTAAACCCTACCCGAATCCAAGCCCTTCAGGCCCAACAAGACCAGTCGTATCTTAAAGATATGTCTAACGCTTAAAGATATGTCTAACGCTTATTATGTGCGACCATGGTATAGTTTGAAGAGAAGACTTTAAGTGAATGTATGTAGCATCAGTTTTAGAGGCAAAAAATCTTCAAGTTTAGTCCAGGCCAGAAGACGCGTCTTGCAGGACGTCACTTTAGCTAAAATAGGAGATGTCAATGATGATAAAATCCATCCAAGTAGAAGTTCGAGGTTCGAATCCAAGAGAGAAACTTAGGGTTTGAAGGTTTGAGCCGGTGGACACTTGATGGAACCATTAACAAAACCTTTAAGACCATAACCTTGTAAATAAGGTAAGATTTGAGCTTTCCAAAGAAGAAAATTGTTACCATTGAGCATTTCAGAAATAGCTCCATGGAGTCTAGTAAAACGGATGTGGTCCAAGAAGAAGAATCCTCATCAGAGATGGTGGTTGAGGAGTTTTAGATGGTTCTGGAGTCATGATGACCTAAAAGAAAAGAATCGAGGTAAATAAAAGGAAGAAAGAAAAAGAAGAACACATGCCCTTGGAAGCTAAGGTGATACCAAGTCGAGACTATAATTTTAGGTGTTCTCGATGAATGAGAAACACAGAGAAAAACAATTGTATTTATATTTTCGTAAGGTTACAAAACTTCCCGAATTCTATGTAATACAAGATATATAAAGATATTTATTTACAGGACAAGGATTATAACAAGGGAAAGTTATACAACTGTGACTAATTAAATCACGTCTGTTATATCTCTAACATTTTTTTTCCTTGATCGGTAAAGAATTTTTTGGTGCTAGAAAGTTTCGAACTCAGGTCACTGATATCATCACTACAGTGGCACCTGCGTTATATCACTAACAATAAATAGTAGCACCCTAGAGAATCAAGCTCGGCCCCCATGTGGATCAGGCCCAGTATTAGTTGGTTAACTAATCTAGCTCCCTTGAACTGAATGAAGGAAACCTCAAACCTCAAGTGAAAGGATCACCAAGTCTCAACTGAAACCATATTTATTTATCGAAGTTAAAAGTTTCGGGAAACTCAGGTGCAAGTTATTGAAAAAAACAGCGCAAATCAAACAAGATAGTGTCGCTGAAATGTCAAGAGCACAACTCGAAATGAAATGAGTGGGTTAAATTGCTGATCCAACCTTCTGCCTCCCTAGTCCTTAAAATTGTATCAAAGTTTTGGTAGACTCTAAGTGCAAGTTATGGCAACTACCAGTGGAAATCAAACAATCTAGTCTCACTAAATTGTGGTGAGCACTAGTCAAAATGAAGTGATCAGTCCGGTAAATTGCTGCTGATCCAATCCTCTGCCTCAGTACCCATCATATATGTCCCTTGGGTAGCCTATTGCTTCATAATTTATAAAGAAAATGAAAATAAGAAAGAGTTGGATTAACACATTTTGTTGAAATTCCAATGTTACAGATTGAAAACCTACAAATTCGTTATCAACTTATATGATAATATGACGTGATGGATTCACAAGACCTTTCATCAACTTTAATTAGCCTTGCGCATCCACAAGAAATTGGTCCATGACTTGCACTTTTAGCTGAAGGCCCCCTAAGTATTAGAAAGATGGACACAATGAGAAATCACTGTATTTCAATCAAACAATTGCAGTGGATATGGTGTCTTTAAGTGATTCTTTAACTAGAGATTAACCTATTATATCAAAGGGTGAAATTTTTGAACTGAGTTTCTTCAAATCATTTAGAATTCTCACCATTTTCAGAGAACATTATTCAACAAACTAAACCAATTCAAATGACTTCAGTAACTAATCTGTCACGCTTAATTAACACCGGCATTAGCACAAATTCATAAAGTTGCTTAACACACATGAATTTAGCAAATGAACATTCAGATAAAAGATGAATAGCAGATTAAATGAATAACTTTTACACAAATGACAATCATCCAACTTCATTTATTGATAATAATCATTATACTGATTCCATTATACTTTACAACCTATCTTAAAACTCCAATATTCTGTAGATCATTTAGTAAGAAGATTGAAACCCAAAGACACGAGATTTTCTTTTTACATTGGGTCCTTGAAGATATTGATCAGATCATGGATATGTAAACACCAAGTAGGAAATAATTTTGAGAGGAGAAGTCATTACGACAAAAATGATTTAATTGTGTGTGGGAATGGAATCTCATTTAGAATCAATACCTCGTTTATCTCCATAATCATTTTCTAAAGAGATTTTTTCTACACAGAGTAATAGTAGATCTGCAGATAATGAGACGGCAAGGTTTTGTTTAGTTTGCACTGGATGGGATAGAGATTCCCATGTAACTCTCATTTATATAGTGGTCATTTTTCTAAACCTAAGAAGACCTAACCAAAAATCAAGCCCTCATGTGGCTTAGGCCCACTGTTACATGAAGTTATATTTACCAAAGTAGAATGCGAAGCCAACTGTGCTGCACTTGGTGGTGATATATGTGTTTATTTTCTGTCCTACCAAAGATTTTCTAAAAAAAAAAAAAAGGTCAGTATCCTGCATTTTACTTGATTAGTCAAGGCCAAAAAATAAAAATACTTGTTATAATGGTTTTCCCGAATATAGTTTGGATAAAGATGGATACAAGAATCAGCTGATGGCATTGAAGACGGACCAAAGCTTGTACATCTCGAGCAAAATGGATAAAAAAGGCAGCTGCATAATTCAGGCACAAGCAATCCAAAAATTTCTTAGTGATGCACTGATGCTGTTGAAACTTTGCTATACGACCTCTGTGGAGTAATATTGTAAAGAGTAGAAAACTAGAACTTCCTGTACAAAAAGGATCATAATAATTAAGAAGAGTTCGCATCTTGGGAATGACTTTACAATAAGAAGCCATTGCATTCTTCTTTAGTGTACCTGTAAATGAGTCTACAGTCGATAAATGTATGTATGTATCCAAAGGAGAGTGAAATAGGATTATATTAACAAGCAACAGATTTGTATCTATAATTAGTATAAGGACTAAGAAACAAATAAAAGTAAATAGGAGATACAAACATACATTTAGAAAAAGGAAGAATATTAAGTATAATTTTATTTTCTAAGTCTTACCTCCAGATACATCCTTACTATATCTAAGGGCTAGAAATTGCACCCTTATAGAAACCGTCACCAGGTGACCTCGTCACACTAGGACTCTTATTTTTGGTCATATTTATCGAAGTTCTTTTTAAGAGTACTCCAATGCAACTTTCTAGTCTGTACGGTGTACCATACCACATGCACTTGAACTGAAGGAAACCTTAGTAGAATGATCACCTGAACTGACTTATACAAAAAAAGATTGTTAAATTCTTATAGCAAATACCAGAGCAAAACAAACTCGTCTCATGAAATGGACGTCCTCGCTAAAGCTAAGCGGCTGGAGTAACAAAATTATCTTTGAGAGTTCTTACTCTGCACAGATAATCATCGACTGGTTAATATTAGGTGACCCAATTTCATAAAGCTCCTATTGTATAGTTGGTTGGTCTTCTCATCCTCATCTACTGTACATGTTTCATTTTCCTTTCCGAGCAGTGCTATCCCACACGACTTTGCGGGATGGCTTCATAAAAAGCGGCTTCTATGGGTCCTTTCCTGAATGTGAAACTAAGCCATCCCGCAAAGTCGTGTGGGATAGCATTTTTCTTTTCACAATGCCTGCATCATCATAAGGTCCTAGTTAGTTATTAGGCAGAATACTTTTTAGACGATAGGGAAGTTTGGGGCACTAGATGATTGATGTTTTACTTTATGTGTTTTCTTTTTTTTTTTCTCTCCTAGTCTTGGTACTGTGTTAATGAAATTCCAATTAGGCCTTACTAGTTTAGCAAGTACTCTGAACACTATCTGTATTTTCATTGCCCAATAAAGGAATAGAACCCAGCAGTATCCATTGATTCCATTCTCAAGATAATACTAACAATATGAGTGTTAATAAGGTGTCTATGACGGAATTTTACCTAGGTAACACTGTTTTATAGCTAATTTTATACACCAATATATATTCTTGAAGGTATTTCGGCTACAAAAAATGCACATACAGAGGAAAGATGAATAGCATTATTATAGGAAGAATATATGAGAATTATTCAAGTATCAGTTGCTAGTTAATCATTCAAATTTATTGATTATTGATTCCTATATATTACAGAAAAATGCCAAGGATAAAGTAGTAGTTCCCATTCCAGTTTACAGAAAAACATTCAAACAAATCTTTAGCCACACTGCATTTGACATCTGAAGTTGCACAAATTGCACTTCACCAACTATAAATCTAGTTTTAGACCATCTGAGGATCCGTGAAGAACAAGAAGGAACACCACCTAAATTTCACACCATCTTTTAAAAGACATAAAATAGTTTTGAGAGGAGAAATCATTATGAACTGAATCACTTGTGTTGTTGTATGTGGGAGGTTTGGATTCTCATTCATAATCTCTACAGGATCATATTGCAGAGAGAAACTCTGAATCAAAGAGTAGATCTACAGAGAGAGTGAAGTGGTGGAGAAGACGGCAAAGTTTATTATTTGAGATTCCCGAGTCTCTTTAAGTAGTGGCCATCTTGCTAAACCCTAAGAAGACCTAACCGAATCATGGCCTTCAGGCCCAACAAGCTCAATCATTTCTAGTGTGTGTCTCTCTAATTGCTATCTATTATGCAGCATGCATGAAAAGAAATTGTGGGGAACACACACTTTCTTTTTTCGTTGTACCTAGATAATTTAGATTGGCACCTTTATCTTGGCTATATTTGTGGTTTCATTATTTCAAAAGAAAATGAAAATGAAGTTATATTTACTCATTTTGTTTTAGGTGAGTAAAACAATTGCTGCAGAGGGTAACTAGACGCACTTACCAGTGGATCAACTCCAGCAGCGAAAATGATTATGGCAAATACCAGTGCAAATGTAACAAGCTAGTCTCAGTGAGCACAGGTCCAAATGAAGTGATCAGTCCAGGAAATTGATGAGAGTATCTTAAGTGATGCACAGGACGGAAGCGTTGAACAGAATAACTATCTAATAGACCTTCCTTCAAATATAATGTCGTGCGCATTACCAAACATCTTTATCATCTTTACGTGGCATTAGTGTTTTGGGAAATGAATACAATTACATGGCAAATTTACATACGTGTTCTTTTCATGTCATGTGTGAGTTGCCATTAAAAAAATTGAAAACAGAAATTCTTACACAACAAGTACACAACAATTCTTAAAAGTTATTTTCAGGTAAAGCAAATGTTTATTAGGAGGAAACACAAACAACATATCAAATTAAGAATTGTTACACAATAAGATGACTCTCTAGTGTACTTGCAAAATAATAAAAAAAATATATCCTGGGATGGGGGCAATGGCCCCTTCCTCTGGGGTGGTTTATCATTTCCATAAACAAACTGAAAATTTAAAGCTTTCTTTGTTTTGAAAACATGAAGGGTTAATTGGGTTTTAATACTTACATTTTGTCCAATGTTAGTGTTTGGTCTAACTTTTGTCCAACTTAGGGCTTGGTACCTGGACCTTACGTTGACTTTGGTTGACTCTGTTAAAATTAGTTTTAATAAAATGTATTATCTAAATATTTGTGCATTGACTGTTTTACCCTTCACTTGTCACACACTTATTACACACTTCATAATTCTAACCTAACCTAACTCTCCATCCCCGACCAGTTGCTATACACATATAGGTTGAGAAAGATAAACCAAATCAGAGAAAAGTTTTCCATTACAATTCCATGTCTTCCATTTGTACACCACCCTTTTCTAGCACTTTTTCAACCAAATTTAACAAAAATAAATAAATGATAAGACAATCATTGTAAGACAACCATTCACATTTAAATCAAGAATTGTAACACATAATAGGGCTATCATTCAAAAATCCATGTGCACGTTGGCTAAAGGTGTAATATATGGTTCATCACCATCCGAAGAGCAAGATTGCCTCAGCAGATCTGGTCAAGAGCAAAAATGAAGATAACCTAAATCTATGCGTTCCTGTGTAAAAGCATGAAATACTTTTGAGAGGAGAAGTCATTATGACAGAAATGATTTTATGTGAGGATGGATTCTTATAATAAATCAATATCTCATTCATAATAATATCTGAAAATTTCATTTCCAGAGTAGCTAGATCTACAAAATACTGAGATAAAGAGTTGAAGAAGACGGCAGGTTTTGTTTTGTTTTTGTCAGATGAGAATGGATGATAGTTGATAGAGAATAGAGAGAGATCAGGTCTTCTAGAAGAGCAAAAATGAAGATAACCTAAATATCTGTGTTCTTGTGTCAATCGTATGAAATACTTTTGAAAGAAGAAGTCATTATATGACAGAAATGATAATATGTGAGGATGGATTCTCGTAATAATAAACCAATACCTCGTTCATAATAATATATTTCATTTCCACAGTAGCTAGGTCTACAAAATACTGAGATAAAGAGGTGGAGAAGACGGCAAGGCTTTTTGTTTTGTTTTTGTTTGAAAAAGAATGGATGAGAGCAGATAGAGGAAGATCTCCAAGTTTATATAATGGTGATCTTGCTAAACCCTAAAAGACCTGACCTAGTGGCCTAGGCCCAGTATTATCAAAGTTCTTTTTAAAGCACTCAAGTGCAACTTTCTAGTGTGTACGGTGTATATGCACTTGAACCGAAATTGTTAAATTCTTGAAATGTCTCCTGAAATCGATGTTGTCGACAAAAAAAAAAAAACTTATAAAACAAAGAGTCTTTTAGAACAAAAAAATTCATAAAAATCTCCTCCAATTCACATATTAGCGTCAGTTGAGCTACATGCCCGACTGACACTACAAATTAAGTTTGTATACTTGATAATAGAAGGAACCCGGTTATGCTGCTAAAATTTGGTAGTTTCCCCTGTTGCCACATTCCAGATGTGATTTGTTTCGGTAATTTCTAAACCTGGTAAAATGCATTTTCACACCCAAGTGCTTTATGATTTAATAGACTCAACAAGAGAATCTTGGCTGAAGAAGTATCTGTCCCGTAAAACTTTTACGCAAAGTGCATTAGGCTCTCATAATAACTTCCACGCAAGTTTATTGAGCAATGCTAAATCGAATTTGTGTGCATCTTTAAAACATATGCCTCCATATCGCCTTGGCTTACGAAATGATTGCCACGATTTAAAATAAATTTCTTGAGTTTATTCCTCCAATAATCTACAACCACTTCAACCTACCCCGTTTCAGCACTCACTTACTTAGACGGCATCACAGAGTATCAATTTTGACTGTTATTGATTCTCAATTAACGATTGGGTTTTGCGACAATTTTTTCGGTCATTTTATATGGATTATTTGCAATCAATGTGTCAATTCATGTATGCATCAAAATTTATTTTGCAACACAAGAGCAAATGCACATTCTTATACACCAATTCTTGAAGTTGTTTTAGCTTAGAGCCTATACTAGAGCAAATGCACATTCAGAAGATTTAATAATTGAAGAATTGTTACACATATGACTACCATGCAAATTCCAGATGCAAACCCATTCAACTTTATTAGTTACTACAATAAACTGATTCCTAGTATTACATACCACCAATCTTAAGAATTTCCATAAAATTTCTGTAGCCAGCAACTAACTGAAATTCACCTACGAATATCGGCAGCCAGTACTTTTCTACCAAATTTGGGGAAAATTCTGGAAAGGGTTCTGTTCCTCAAATGGTAGTAACTTGAGATCCCATATGAAACACAAAAGTACTTTTGAGGTGTAAATACATTTGAGAGGAGCAGTCACTATGACAAAGTGATCAAATTGTGTTTGAAGATGATTCTCATATACAATATCTCATTCATCTCCATTATCATATTGCAAAGAATGAGGAATTCAATCCCAGAATAATAGAACTATAGACAGAAGGAGAGATATAGTAGAAGACGGCAAGGTTATTGTTCATGAGATGCATCAGAGAAGAAGAGATAGAGAGTAGTAACTTTTATACAATGGTCATTTAGTCATCTTGCTAAACCCTAACTCCTTATTGGATCAAGCCTAAAGTTTTATTTAAACCCTCGTTAATAGATTCGTGAATTATAACAAGGAAATTCCGTCGTAAACAAAAACATACAAGGAGAAATAGTAATTGTAAATTAAAAAGAAAAAATTGGTGCATGCTTCTTCTCCCGGTCCAAAAAATGTTCCATCAACGCCAATTGATGATTTTGGTCTTTTTAACCAATTTTGTGTTCTCTCTATTTTAGAGTATCTCTTTAGATCTACGAAATTGTCTTTTGAAACATAGAGAGAAATAAACCGAATTGGTCTACCTCCGGAAAAAATGACACCAATTGATGGTATTATTTGGGAGGATGTTTATTTATTTGGATAAGTTGCCATGATATCCAATATTTAGATAGAGATTTGCTTCTGCCTCCATTGACTTTGTTAATAATTTGGGCGAGGTGTCTATGACAGAATTCTTCCCCGAATGAACACAGGATTCATAAACAACAATTCTTAAGGTTGTTTTCAGCTGGGGTGAATGCACATTCAAAGGAAAGATTAGAAAAGAATTGTTAACTATCGTTCAAATTCTGATGCTAACAAACCATTCAACTTTATTAATTCATGTATTACATAAATTGATTCCTTTTACATCTAGATATGGATCTTAAAAACCATTGGAAAAAATACATACTAACTACTGAAATACTTTTGTCCTTGAAGATCTTAAAGATGAAGAACACCTAATCTCAGAATGGTTATGAGAAAGAATGAAATACTTTTGAGAGAAGAAATCATTATGCTGAACATTGATTAATTTTTGTATGTGGGATTGGATTCTCACATAGGACCAATATCTCATTCATAATCTCTATTATAACCATTTTGCAGAGAAAATTTCACACAGTAGATCTACAAGAGATGGGTGAAGTGGTGGAAAAGTAGGCAAAGTGTATCTTTGTACAAGAAAGAGAGTGTGGATAGAAAGAGTTTCTCAAGTAGCTTTATATAGTGTTCATCTTGCTAAACCCTAAGAAGACCTAAACAAATTAAGCCCTTCGTGCCCAACAAGCCCAGTCTTAAATGTTAAGCACTTTACTGCAACTTTCTAGTGTGTGTTTCTCTATCTACGATTGGGAAGTATTTTATTTCTAGTGTCGAAGACCAAGCTTGGTCTGAAAACAAAGGGAAGAAATTGGGAAGGAAAATTTGGCCATTGTTACAAAGATATCAATGGGAAACTCTGGCAAATAGGTTGTTTCAAGTTATTGTTTGTGTATCTCTTAATGTAGCTAGAATTATAACATCTTTTCTTAATCAATAAAATCTTAATCATTTTACTTGGAAGTTAAACAAACAATCACAAGAGCGGACTTCTTATCAAAAACCTAATATCCTGCGACGGGTGTTGCTAGTGTGCGATAGTGCGTGCCTGTCCAATTTGTTTGTAAGCCGAATCCTCCTCCTTGTTGCAAATAATCACAGCAAAGAAGCCAACTGCACCAAGGCGCCATCAGATCTAGAATTGCTAGATGGATCCCACAACCCACATTGAAAGGAAAATTAATAGTTCTTCACATTCTCCGACTCTCAAACCATCTACATTTTCCTTCCTTCTAAAGAATCAAAATGATGAAAATGTGAGCGTTAATTAGGTGCCAATGACACTGTACATAGAAAAATTTTGGAGGCCAAGGGCAGATGGTTATCTATTTGGCATGAAATGAAATGTATCATGTGATTTCGGTATCCTAATTTCGTGGTTGGGTCGGTTTTGTGCAGCAACTCGGTCGGTACGAATGCAGATAAAACTGGGCTTGTGATTCATGGACTTGTTCAGTTAGGTCTTAGGGTTTAGCTAGATGACCAAACAACCATTATATAAACGTCGGTACCTCTCTTAGCTTTTTTCATTCTGATGAAACACAAAACCTTTCCGTCTTCTCCGCCTCCCTCTGTAGTATGTAGATCTACTTCCCTGTAAGGGTTGCTCAGAAATAACATTTCTCGCCGTCTTCTCCACCACTTCCCTCTATCTGTAGATTACTCTGAGATATATATGAATATACAACAACACAAATCAATGAACCAGTTTGGGCACAAGCATTTCTCCTTATGTTCGTTCATTTATATCTCCACATCGATAAGGCATCAGATGCATACGACTAAGATGATGAAGATCAGGGATAAAAGTCAGAGTAATATTTTGTAGCGAAGTCAATATTACTGTTAAACTCTTTAATGAACGGTGGTTAAATTTTGTAGAGAATATTATGATCGGTGGTAATGAATGGACTATATTATATGTAATTTAGTAGTAATAGGAATCAGCTTATTTAATAAGAATCAATAGAATCCATAAAATTGAATGGGTTAGCATCTGAATGATTGTCATGTTATATGTAAAAATTCTTCATTTAATTTGCTATTTAAATTATTGTCTTCATTATTGTCTTATAAAGTAGATCTCTCTTTAGTGTTTAAAGATTATTTCTCATATAAAATTAATATCTTATTTATCGCTAAATTTCAATTACAGACTTAATAGATCTAGAAAGAGGCTCCAAAGTAAATTTATATAATGAGCGAGACATCTCTTGCTAAACCCTAAGATGGCCTAACCTGATCAAGCCCGTGAATCCCGGGCCCGAGATATTGGCTAGGCTCGCTGAAATGTCAATGACCTATCACTAAACACAGGTCCCAACTCCGGAACTGAACCGAAATCGGGCGATTTAGATCTGGTTCGAAGTAGATGTAGCTGATATACCCCCAATTGCAGCACCTTTGACACTATCTGGATCGTCTAAGAAGAAATTTCTCCGCATGTGACAGTGTAATAGCAAAATTTAGGAGGTTGAGGTCCTTCACTCTAGGATAGTAGATGTTTACTTATTTGGATTATTTGCCTTATCGATATTCATGTGTGCATTCTAATTTTATTTTGGAACCTTAAGTTGGACCGCCACTAAAAAAAAATGAACACAGGACTACTTAGATAACATAAGTAAGCCAAAAAATCTTCAGTTTGGGAAAAATGCAGATGCGCTTTCAGAGGAAACATGTATAGCAGAATTAAATGAAAATTATTACACATATAATATCACAATTATTCAAATTCAAGATGTTTGCTATTACAAAAACATCCTGTCAGCTATACCCTAAACCCTCAAGTAAACTCTCTTTATATAGTAGTCATTTGTAGCTAAACTCTAAACCCTACCCGAATCCAAGCCCTTCAGGCCCAACAAGACCAGTCCAATATGAACTCATATTTACCAAAATGTTAAGAAGCAGCAGTCAACTACATATTTTTATCTGTGTGTGCCTCTCTAATTGCTATCTGTTGATCAAGTTAAAACTTAATGTGCAGCATTATAAAACAACATGGGGTATTCTCAGCTTAGAACCAAATAAAAATAAAAAATCACATGGAATTTCGTAACACCATCACATTCAGCTACATACAAGCAGACAAGCGATTAACCATAATTTTTTGCCATAGAATGATGTGTGGTTCCAGGCAGCACACTCTTTGAGACCCGCATTTGATGATTTTTGGTTCATGAATCATCTAATATGAAAACACAATAAAACATGAAACCAAATTTCCATTTCATTCCCTGAAATTACATTGATGATTTTGATAGATGTATTCAAACAAAAAAACAGTAATGGTTATCATTTAGTTCTCCTCTCAAAATGTTTTACATTTGATTTAGAGTTGCTAGATCCCACATTGAGAGAACATTGACACGCATGGTAATTGCCTTATTATGTGTTTATGAAGTTGTAGCTTAAAGACAAATAATGGCAAGGATAGTAATCTAAGAGTTAATGTTGGTTTCAACAAATGTTACCGATGGTTGAACTGAACCCATGACTTCTCAAGGTGCTAATAATCTGAGAGTTAATGTTGTTTTACAACCGTATTTAACCCACATGACACATATTACCACAATCACAATTACAAAATAACCACATGAATTCTTACATAGTCTCTACACCATCCAGTTCTTAGCAGATTAAATGAAGAAGAATTGCTGCACATAACGAACCATTTAACTTTATTGATAATTATTATTATTACAGTGACTCCATTACATAAACATATCCAGGATCATCATGTAAATACTTAATACTTCAACCAAATGTCAGCAACAAGAACCAACTAGAAATTCTCCTAAACTTTTTCTTCTTCTTTCTATTAAGGAAAACAATAGACACCTTGGGGAGATTAGAAGAACCAAAATAATTGATCAGCCAAAATCTTAAAGTTCAAAGACAAGAAATGGAATTTGAGAGGAGAAGTCATTATGACAGAAATGATTTAATTGTGTGTTTGAATGTGAGGATGGATTTCTCATATAAACTCAATATCTCATGTATCTACGAATTTCTATTACAGACTTAATAGATCTAGACATAGAGAAAGAGAGGCGGATGAAGAAGAAGACGGCTAGGTTATTTTTTAAGGCGAATGAGAAGACAGAGGCTCCAAAGTAAATTTATATAGTGAGAGGAAATCTCTTGCTAAACCCTAAGAAGGCCTAACCTGATCAAGCCCGTGAGTTCCAGGCCCAGGATATTGGCCTGTCACTAAAACACAGGTCCCAACTCCGGAACTTGACAGAAATCGGGTGATTCAGATCCCGTTCGAAGTAGATGTAGCTGATATACCCACAATTCCAGCACCTTTGACACTATCTGGATCGTCTAAGAAGGAATATCTCCGCCGGTGACGGTGTAATGGCAAAATTTAGGAAGTCGAGGTCCTCTCTCTAGGATACTAGATGTTTAATAATTTGGATTATTTGCCGTATCAATATTCATGTGTGCATCCTAATTTTATTTTGCTTACTCAGATAACATAAGTAAGCGAAAAAATCTTCAGTTTGGGAAAAATGCAGATGCGCATTCAGAGGAAACATGTATAGCAGAATTAAATGAAAAATTGTTACACATATAATATCGCAATTATTCAAATTCAAGATGAAAAGTTAAATGCACTTTCATACAACTTTATTGATTCCTATCACATAAACATCCAGTTAGCTAAACCCTAAACCCTCGAGTAAAGAACCGTTTTATGGGGACTACTCAAAAATGGTGGGGGATTACTCTCCATTTTTTATGTGGATATTAGAAGTAATAATGAGTCACCCCTTATCTAAGTATTTTTTTAATACCAAATTTGCCCTTGATAATTAAATTAATTAGTGTAATGATTAATTAGTATTAGTATAATGATTAATTAGTGAGGTTAGATTAATTAATTCACTACAAGAAAACTTGGCTTTAGCGACTATTTTCTTACTGATAGTAGTTGATGAAATACTCTACTAACTGCTTCTTGTAACTGGAAACAACCATGGTGGATAGAAAATTCTACCCACTAGTTTTCAGCAATAATAGTGGGTTCAATCCTCCGACAACGATGCTTCAGCAACAAAAAATTTATCGGTGCGGCTGTTAGCTTTCTGCCACCATATCTCTCCATCCAAAATGTACACCAGAAGCTATACACTTCGAGCCACTAGTCTAACCACCAAAATTATAATCTTGGTAGATACCTGTACTAGGTAGCAGATTGTTAACGTGGTTATTAGCTTTTAGCCGACGCAGTTAGAAACTACGAAGTACACTACTTGAAGCTGTATAAATAATTCGACGATCCGTGTGAACCTCATTAACCAATCATATCTCACCGTTTTCATTTTTCTTTCTCTTCCCAAATGATAATCACCACCATTGATAACTGCATATCCTAAGGCCATGTTTTAGATTTATAAAAACTCCACAATCCGGATGACTCTTTTGTTAGCCAATCAGGTCCCATCCTCTATAATTCTTTATCTCTTTGTTTTTGAAACCCAAATGTGTCGACGTGTTTCTTTGTAATTCACAAAAAGAGAAAATATCAATTCATTGAGATGTGGGAAGATCGGACGCCTTAGAAACCATCATCATCTCATCTCATATAAAGTCTTTACTGACTAATATCCCAAAAGCTTTTTTCTCATTTCACGCCTCCGCCGATACCATCTCATCTGTGATTCCACTGCAAATCTCTTTCTATATTTTTTTCTTAACTTCTTTCACTATGTAACCATGTCTAGATCTATGTCTCACAGTGATAAATTCACTTTGTTAATTACTTTTTTTGTTTTGTTTACGTGAAGGAGTATTTAGATTTCGGGGTTTCGCATCAAGATCTTATTTTTTTTCAACTTAGTAAGTGAGGTTCCCGTTCCTGCTTGAAAAAGAAGAGCTGGATGCGTTTAATTCATGATGTATTTTCTATTGATCATACTTTTTTTATTTTACATTTTTTTTTTTTGTAATGGGTACTTCTGAATTTTTTGTTGTTAGTAAAACTTAAACAAATGATTCAGATTTTTTCCATCAAAAGTTGGGGATTTCTGATTTCATATGTGAATAATCATTGTCTTTCCTCTGTAAAGTTTTGTTTACTTTAATTTTTTCTTTTTTTTTTTGAAGCATTTAATTTTTTCTTAATTAGATTGATATAGTTTTTTTTTCTCTTTTTCAATTTTTTTACTTCACTGACCTTGAAATCTTGATTTGTTTCTTATTGATATTTTAGTATGTCTCATTTAGGTTCAATGTTATTTTTGTATTACTTAATGGTTTAGTTCTGATCTTTTTACTTGTTTATTTATATGTGCAGGACTAAAAGATTATCATTTTTTTTGGTCGACGGATGACTTGGATCTGAAATGGGTTCTCTATTGAACTCAAAATCAGAGCTAAAAACAAATATTGAATGATATTAGGTGACAACAATATAAATCTCTGGTGGTTGTGTAGTGAAATTCAAAGAACGGTGATGAGTGTTTCAAAGTTGAAGGATGATGTTCAATGAAATTGGGATTGTGCTGATGGGATTGGGAAAAAAATTTCTCGTTTGGATTTATTTTTAATTTGTAAAAAATGAAATTGTAAATTAAGGAATGAAATTGTAAATTAAGGAATGAAATTATAAGTTGAATTCAATAATAATGAAGTTAGCAATTTTTATTTAATTTTATTCATAGTTTTTGTTTTAGCTAGTATTACTTTAAGATTTATTTTCAACTTTATATTAGTTATCCGAACTCAAGTTTATCCAAACTCAACCGACTCAGTCAGATGAATTTCAACTTGATGAAAACTTTGAGCAACTGAAATATAGAGGGTCAAATCCTTAACTGATTGCATATACTTGGTGAGGGACACCTGATCGTCTAAATATAAGAGGCTTAAATCCTTTAACAACTGCAACAACCGCCACAATATGAGTGATTGGATATTTCTTCCTGCCAACCAAATGTTCGAGACTAAAGTTTTCTGCCAACAAGATATTGAGTCGTTAAGAGAAACTTGAAAAAAACCTCTAACAACGACATGGTTGGACAAGGTTTACAGCAAGTAAGCCTTTAACCACTCGACGAATCAGCTACTAGATGGTTGGTAGAAATCTCTATCCACCAAAAACAGGTGTTTAGCCACCAAAACATGGTAGTGACTAGAGTCCAATTTTCTTGTAGTGATTGGGTGTTTTTGAAAGAATAATTCTTGAGAAGAGGTTTTTTTTTTTTTTTTTTTTTTTTTTGGTAAGACGGTTGATTTCGAAATGAGGGTTTTGAGTACTTAGGTATACTTCAAATTTAGTTAATGTTGCTTGAATTGGCAAAATCTTTCGAAAAAATGAAATATTTTTAAACTGATTTCGACCATGGAAATAGAGTTCGGCTAGGACATTTGAAGAACACGTAGCCGAACTCATCTGCAAGTGTAGTTCGGCTAATGGTTATGAAAACAGGTAGCCGAACTCAGCTTTAATGGAGTTTTTGCTTTCAGAAAAAAGTTCGGCTATGAAAAAAAAGTTGCGACGTAACCGAACCACATGTTCGGCTGGGAAAAATAAAAATCGACGAAATCGAACTCAATATATAGGTTTTCAGAAAAGTTCGGTTAGGAGAAAAAAATTGCTACGGAGAAAAAGGAAAAAAAATTGCGAGGTAACCAAACTTTTCTCTAAAAGAAAAAACTCCATTAAAGCTGAGTTCGGCTAGTTCGACAAACTGTTTCACATAATTCCTATCCGAACTTCTCTCTGAAACTTCCATTTTCAACTCATTTTGATGATTAGTACTCATTTTTTCAACTAAGTAATGGGTTTGTGGAATTTTTTTTAAATCGAGACGATGAAGCGGAAAGAAGAGAAGAAAATGAACCCTTAACGAATCTGCGAAAAATTAAAAATAATGGATTTGTTATGATTTTGTTTTGTTATTGATTTAGATTAGGTTATACTATATATATATATATATATATATATATATATATATATATATGTATTTATTAGATTAGTTTTAATTTTAATTAGGTTAAGTGTAGGTTAGTCATTTCCACACTTTAGGACACCCCTTATAAGTGTAGGGTAGACATTCCTATCACAAAGTAATCCCCCACCATTTTTGAGTACTCCCCAAAAAATAGTTCCAAGTAAACTCTCTTTATATAGTGGTCATTTGTAGCTAAACTATAAACCCTACCGAATCAAAGCCCTTCATGCCCAACAAGACCAGTCGTATCTGAACTCATATTTACCAAAATTTGTTGAGAGGCAGCAGTTTACTACATATTTCTACCAGTGTGTGCCTCTCTAATTGCTATCGGTTGATCAAGTTAAAACATAATGTGCAGCATTATCAGAAAACAGGGGGGGTATTCTCAGCTTAGAACCGAAAAAAAATAAAATCACATGGAATTTCATAACATCACCACATTCAGCTACATATATACAAGCAATTAACCATAATTTTTTGGCATAGAATGATGTGTGGTTCCAGGCAGCACACTCTTTGAGACCCCCATTTGATGATTTTTGGTCCATGAATCATCCAATATGAAAACACAATCAAAAATGAAATCAAATTCCGATTTCATTCCATCAAATTACATTGATGATTTTGATAGATGTATTCAAACAAAAAAAAAAAAAAAAAACAATAATGGTTATCATTTAGTTCTCCTTTCAAAATGGTTATCTAGATCCCACATTGAGAGAACATCGACATGCATGGAAATTGCCTTATTATTATGTGTTTATGAAGTTGTAGCTTAAAGACAAACAATGGCAAGGATAGTAATTCACATTATCAATAACCACTCTTTCAATCTTGCAGAACCTCTAACACCATCTGCATTAGAACAGAACCCCAATATCCACAGAGTTAATTCATCTTTAAAGATCATTTGCTATGAATGTATCTTAAATTTATTCATTCTAAATGAAAAAAAATGATACACAAACAAACGCAGGATCATGTAGTTCCATTACATTTTACCACCAATCTAAAATTCCTGAAAATTTTTTGACCAAAAGCTGTTGCAAAAGCAAACACATTCATGGAAGACCCGGAAGAATAGAAGATGAAGACCACCGATATCTTGGATGATGTTAAAAAATTTATTAAATAGTTTTGAGAAGAGAAATCATTATGCTCTTATATGTGAGATTGGATTCTCATATAAAACCAATATCTCATTCATAATCTCCATCAGGATCATTCTGCAGAGAGAAACTTCCGATTCACAGAGCAGATCTACAAACAGTAAAGTGGTGGAGAAGACGGCAAAGCTTATTATCGAGATTCTTCAGCCGCTTTATATAGTGCTCACCTCCTAAGAGCAAGGGCTATGGAATGAGTGTTTTTAACACTCATTCACTGCCCAAACGAGTGAGACGCGAGCGAAAGAGTGAGTCGGTGACCGTGGGAAAAGAAAATTATACACTAAGCGGCTGAAGATCAGCCGTTTCATTATTTTTTTTATTATTTAAAAACACCAAGAGGCAGAACTTCAGCCGCCTGGAGGAAAAACCAATAAACTGCGCCAAAACCCTTCTGCCCTGTTCATCTTCCCTCTCTTTTTCCTGTTAACCCTCGTCTTCACTAAAATCGATTCCATCAAAGAAAAAAAAACAGCTAAATAAGCTATGATATTCATAACAAATTGATCGGCGTTTAAAAGGTGAACCGATTACTCCCAAAATTGAGGGTTTTCATTATCTTTTTCGGATTAAAAAAATTTTGCCTAATTGTTTTTTTGTTTGTTTGTTTGTTTGAAGGTTTTGATTATTGATTACTCAAATTCTTCCAAGGTATAATCCTCTCTACCTCTTGTTTATCTATGTATGGTTTGGGATTGAGAATCGTTTTTGATTGATTATTGAACTAGGGTTTATGATTTATAGTTCAAAATTAAAAAAATTGCATTATGATACATGAATGTTATTGATTTTTGATTGTTTTAAGTTCATAACCAATTTTGAATTCATTATTGTTGACTAGTGATTTTTTTTTGTTGTTGTTGTTGTATGGTTGTTTATGAGTATAGAAAACTATGGATTATGATACGGTTTCTTCAATGGAAGGGGACACAATGCATGTATGTAAACTAGAAAATGTGCTTACAGCCAAATATAGGGGTGGAATGACACACATCAATAGAATCTATAAGATTGTAAGGCGACATAAAAAGTGTAAGAAATACATCCATAATTGCGGATTAAGACGGTTCTTCCAAATAGATGTTAGAAAAGGTGACCGAAAACTGACAGATACAATTGTTGAGAGATTTTGGGAGTCTACGGGCACATTTCATTTTCCTAAATTTGAAATAGGCTTCAGTCCTAATGATTTCACTTGGTTGACCGGTATAGGAGTTGGAAAAGGAAAAAACCTAGAATGTTTAGAGTGGGCTGACGACGAAGGTAAAGAATTGTCTAGGGGTTACCTTTCGATTTATTTGCCTACATTTGTTGCATATGTTAATGCTCGGCAAAATGCAAAGATAGATAAAAATCAAGATGTGAAAGATATAGGGATAGACAATATTAAGAAGGAAGAGGAAACAGGAAAGGAGGGTCTTGACATTGTGGGGTATTTGAAGCGTGGTGGTGGTCTTCCATGTGGTATTATGTACGATTGGTTACTACTATTCGAAGATGAGAGTATGGATATAGAACCATATTGGGAGGAGGTCACTCGTGTTTTTCTTTTATGGACAATTGGTCAAGTTTTTCTTCCGGATAGTGGATCCATTACAAAGGTTGGATGGTTGGTGTCGTTCGAAGATTTACAAGATAGACATATGTTTAATTGGGGAAGTCCCATATTGGCTAATCTTTACAAAGCCTTAGGCGATGTTAGTAGTGGGCGTCTCAACACCTTCAATGGCATGTGGAACGTGTTTGAGGTATGCGTTACTACTCATTCACCTTGTTTTATTTTTTGATGCAACCCTTTGGATGTTTTTATATTGTCTGATGTTACTTATCATTTTGTTTTTGTTTTTGTAGTATTGGTTCTATTTTTATTTTCATACTTTGGTTCCCGCAATTAAAGACAACCCACCGGTTTGGAAGGACGAATGGCCCAAGATGAAGGTATTCAACAAGGATGAATTAGATATAGTTCAAGAAGATTTGGGTAGAAACTCAAGGTCCATCTCTCGTAAGCAAGCAAACCTTAGATCAATTGAAGCAACAATATGGCAACCATGGGAGGGAAGTGTGCATGCCAAATATGAAGCCATACATCGTAGTTTGAAATTATCAAGAGGAAGATGTGTTTTCTTGAGTATCGAAAACAAAAAAGGTTATAGGTACTTGGGGGAGAGATGTTTGCGCCAAGTTACCGGGGAAATTGCAATTCCTCACAACCCACCTCCGTAAGCATACGTGCGAGATATAGAAGGAGATGCCTACAATGAGTGCCAAGCTTGGGAGAGTTGTGAGAACCATTACACGGTCACAAGTGTTGAAGACTATGTGGGTTGGTGGACTAAAGTCTCGGTTGGGTTATACAAAGAGATAGACATCGACTCCGAAAGCCAAAGCAAGTTGATTAGGAAGCGCAATCGCGATGACATAGCTTCAACATCACATGATCTACCCACCATTCCATATCCTCCTCCTATGCAAGTAACATCATATGCATATGGATCACAAGAGAGTGATTTCTCATTAAAAAGAGAGAATGAGATGTTACGAGGAAAAGTTCAAGATCAAGAAAGACAACTTCAAGATCAAGAAAGACAACTTCAAGAACTGAAAAGAGAGAATGATTTACTACGGAGCAATTTCAATTCTCAACCATGTTATGATCCGATGGCATGCGGTCCTTCTTATCCAGATTTTCATGGAATTTATTCTTCGGAAATTGTTAATGAAACTCAAGTCGTCCAATCAGTTGAGAACAACCAAGCTTCCAACATGACTATAGATGATATTATGGACATGATAGGCAGTCAACCAAATGTTGTTTAGTGAACTTGTTTTTTAAGATGCATTTTGTGTATGGTGAAGTTGTTTTATTTTCATGTAGTCTTGGTTTGAAGGATATATAGATTTCGGTTTCTAAATATTTATTCGCATTTTCTTATACTTACTTTATGTTTGGGTATCAATGTTACTAATATTTTTTGGTTTTAGATATTTTTTTTTTTTGTATTGTTGTGGTTTTAGATAATTTTCTTATATGACTATCAATTTACTAATTTTCTTAAACATTTTGTTTAGGTACAATGAGCGATTCGGATTCTGTTGATTCCATGGATTCACTTGACATTGTTATTCGTGGACGTCGAAAGAGGAGAGCACAAAGGATGCGGAGCATTAGGGTGGGAATGTTTTATGGCAACAATCAGCTGCGCTAATGGCTCTACAACCTGAACCTAATGAGGTAAGAAGACGACGACAATGCATTAGGAATAGGGTACTTCATGATGCAATTATGATGAGAGACTACTTTATAGGAATACCAATCGGTTATTCCGAACTTAATTTCCATGACCGTATGCGAATGAGAAGATCTTTGTTTCTTAAAATCAAAGATGATATGTGTCAAATTGATGAACAGTGGCCTCAAGGAATAGATGCACTAGGAATCCCCGGTCACTCTCCACATATGAAAACCTTAGCTTGTATTAGGCTACTCGCCACGGGGGTTGCGGCGGACACCATCGATGATTATGTGAGAATGGGTAAAACAACCTTATACAAATACTTGAAAAGGTTTGTTAGAAACATAGTTGCACTTTATAAGAGTACTTACTTACGAAAGCCTACACAAGATGATATTGATCGGTTATTGGCGGAGAATGAAGCAAGGGGTTTTCCGGGAATGCTTGGGAGTGTAGATTGCATGCATTGGCCTTGGAAGAATTGTCCTTCGAGCTGGGCGGGACATTACGCATCTTATAAAGGTATACCGACAATTGTGTTAGAGGGGGTTGCTTCGTATGATTTATATTACATTTTAGATAATTTGAAGTTTATTGGGTCTAATCTTTGCTTAGTCTACGTTATCTCTTTTAGATAGATACTTGCGGTAGCCAGTAGGTCTTGCATTCTAAGATTTTCTCTGTTCTTACTTGTCTGGTGCGAGTTACATAAGTTTAAAGAGTTTCATCTTTCTCATAAAGCAAAATCAGAGAATAGTAACCTCAGGTGATCACATAGAATACTTCCGAAAGAGGAGATATAGCACAAATTCCCAGTTCTACAAGAGCAGTTCGGCAAAGTACGAAAGATCTGTAGAAAAATTGCTTCCACAGTATAGTCTGAAGGCATAAATTTTGTCTCTCGAAGGAGATAAGTCTGTTCTTCTTGTTCTTGTTTTCCCTGACCATGGTATTCTCCTCGTCGTCAGTGGCTAAATGCAGAAACTGTATGCCAGGAACACCTGTGCGTGTTGATATGTGCTTATCAAAAACACATAGATCACTCAAAATGTAGTGATTCATGTAAATTTCTGATCTCATCATGTGCCTCTTTACTCATACGTACCTCATAATTTTACTCAAAATGCAGTCAAATCAACTCTTTATGTTTAATCTCCACTATGAAAACCTTAAAATCACTAGAAACATTCGGTTGTTACTAAGAATTCATCGAACTTTAAAAATTTACAATTACTTCGATGATCTAGCTACCCCATGTTTATAATCCGGAAAATGGGTCATATGACCAAAACCCCATAAAGTATGAGAATAATGGACTTGTAAAATATAGGTATAGGTGAAAAAGACACAAAGAAATTTAGTCATGTATACCTTTTACTTTCCGAAATATAAGTAGGATTTTAATAAAATTCATATTTTTGGAAAGAGCTTGAAAATCTCTACAAAACAAGATCCATTGTTGATATGAAATTTGAAGAAATTTATAGTATTAAAGATTCTAATTACGAAGCAAAATCACTTGACTTCGTGTGGGTTTGTAATATAGTAGTGCATAAGTAGTTTCCAAATGACAACTACATCTTTGATTCGTGTGGGTTTGTAATAGTCAGTTTTATAATCGCATCGAAATTGCGTTATTATGTAGCTGAAAGACCAGCAATTGTATTGAGGTAAGGGTAGTAGTTCACATTCTCAGTAACTATTACTCTGTCACTCTTTGGCTCTTGCAGCACCTTTAACACCCTCTAGGACGAAATGTTACCCGCAGTGATAAGTTCAGGACTGATGTTTATATATTTAATTTATTTGTCAACCTCAATGGAGGTACCAATAAAAATTGAACACCAAATTTTTAAGTTTTCAGCCAGATGAAATGCAATCATTCAAAATCCAGATACTAACCCATTCAGGATCATGTAGTTCTATTCTTGATTATAATCATTCAACTTTATTGATTATTATTATTACATAAACATATCATCAGGATCATGTAGTTCTATTCTTTTTACTACCCTTAACTCACCTATACGATTGCAACCCAAAGATACGAAATACTGCAATGGCAAAAACGGCAAAAGAAGCACGTACGGTTTATTAGTATTTGGGGAGCGTGATCTATCAGATCGGTAGAGGCAGTAGATGAAGCCCCCCAAAATCTTACGATTTCAAGGAAGAAGCATGAAATAGAATTGAAGGGGGAAGACCGGCCATGTTCCGCATTTGTGTCAATCTTCAGAGGCTCCGAAGTGTTTTATCCTTCATTTGATTAGTATGTTAAATATCTTGCTAATTTGTCGTTAGTTCATCATATAAATTAGTTAAGTTTTAGTATTTACGGGCATGTTTTATTAGGAGAATCTAGAATTAGACGTAAGATTATACTGATGAGCATATCAAGTGAAACCATCATAAACTGGAATGAACTTGCTCGTTATGATCATGTTGATGTATATCTTGGAAGCTAGTTTTCTTTTCCTCAAAAGGGTGATGAAGCACGCAGTTCATTGAGGTTCAGATTTGATAATGTACTTTCTCCAAAATCATGCATGCAGATTCAGGTAGTTTCATCTCAATTATAGTTAATTTTGCTTACCAGCTTATGTATTTAAGTGGTTGCAGTTACCGTGATAATTAATAACACTCGTCAATTGTTGACACCGTGGTCACAATGTGAATTCTAATGAATTTGTTTTCCCACATCTCTCAGTTGGGCACATTAAAGTTCTTATGGTTATTGTCACATCTTCAACTTCAGGGTAAATACTCGCTATCTGAGATTTTACAAGCTACTAGGTCATCTGAAGGGCGGAGCCAATTTGAAGTTTCTTTTTACTTTGATCAACATGAATATTTTTAGAAGAGAAAAATGAGATATTGGTTCTGAAAAATATTTTATGTTTCTTTATTGGAATTCCAAGATTTAGGTGATATTGATCTTCAGGTAGTCCAAGGCCATCTCACCACCACAAAGGCACAAACAGATCTAGCTAAAATAAGAATAATCTGTAACAATTATTCATTTAATCTGCTATATATATTTCCTCTGATGTGTATTTGTTCTGGCTGAAAACAACAATTTCAAGATTTGGTGTATACGAATTCCTATGTTTATTAAGGTTTCCCTATGTTTATTATGAAAATCCTACTTACTCTTTGCAAAATGATAATGGTAGAAATAGATGGGGTACTGGTTTATTATGAAAATCCTCCTCACGTACAACACACAATTGCATCATTTTTATCACAATGAGTTCTCCTCTCAAAACTATTTCATAATGTTAGACCAGAATTCCTTTGATTTCAATCTTCAGAAAACTCGTCAAAATTCCTTAAATTAGGTGATCTAATAATTCATGATGATCACAGAGATATATGACTCAGAGATAGGGTGAAGAACCATATTTGCCTCTTTAAAGTACCAAATGTTTCATAAAGAGTTTTGATTGTGCTAAAATGGAATGTAACAGTAGGATCCAGGATATGTTTATGTAATGATAATCAATAAATAAAATTGAATGAATTGTTAGCATCTGGAACATGAATTGAATGATTGTCCTATAATCTGTAACAATTTTTCCTTTAATATGCTATTCATATTTCTGTGTATTTGCTCTGGCTGAAAACAACATTTTCAAGAATGGCGTTTAAGAATTCCTGTGTTTGTTAAGTTTGCAAATTAAGATTAGGATACACTTTACACCTTCCAAATGAGTTCCTCTTGTATCTCTTGGATATTCTCAGCTGTACCTATTTCAGGTACATGATCAAGATATTAAAAGGATCCATACACATAGCAAATAGGGATTTGATCCATAGCACTGTGTACAAAATCTTGAATAGCATATCTCAGAAAAATTTAACCATGGTATGTAGGCAAACACAACTAAATTCATAAACAGTAAGGTTGTTTCCAATAACCTTTAAAAGACCAAACAGAAGTTAATTACAGCCGATAGTCATTACCAGAATATCCAAGCAAGTGTTCGAAAAACTGTGTGGAATCTTCGGATAGAATATGCGCGCACATCCCAAATTGCTAACCAAAACGTGTCTCTTAAGCAAAATCACTAGAATATCCAAGCAAGTGTGCAAAACATAATAACCATCCTAAAATCCACTACGAAACATAAAGTGTACTATTGGAAAAACACGCTCTGAAAATTATGACAAGACCTGGAGTTCAACCATAAAGTGTGGTTTTCCACCATCAGTAGTCGGAACATTTGAGTACATCCGGTCCTTGAATAGACAGAAGATGAAGACCAGCTAAATCTTAGAAGGTGTATGCAAGAACATGAAATAGTTTTGAGAGGAGAAGTCATCATGACATATATTATTCATTGTGTTTTTGTATGTGAGAATGGATTTTCATATGAAATCAATGCCTCTTTATATCCATTGACATTCTGCAACGAAAAATTTAAATTACAAAGTGAGTAGATCTACAGATAGAGAGAGTGGTGGAGAAGACGGCTAGGTTTTTGTTCTATGAGAATGAGAGAGTTTCACAGATAACTTTATATAGTGTGGGTGGGTTTCGTGTTGCTAAGCCCTAAAAAGATCAAACCGAATCAAGCCCAGAATTAGCACGTAGAGGTGTACTAACTAGTTCTGTAGACAATGGAAACGGAAACTCTCGATCCATTTGCTTCTAATCTCTCTTTTTTCTGCTTAATCACTTGACCCCAATTCAATTCAATAAGTTTGATCAGTAACCGAACTTGTACATTTGGCCAAGATTGGAGTCTTCTGTGTAAATGTGAAGTATGTTGTTGTATATGTCATCATTTAGACTGACCGGTTCAGCTAGTGCCGTAGCAATACTGAGACTAGGTAATGGCAGCATATACATACTGGACATGACCAAAGTATGTGGATTTGCAATCGCGGAGACCATGTGAGTTTAAGAATATGTGGATATATATCATAAATTCCATGACTTCAAATTTGGAACGAAGGAAAACATCTCGATCCCACATTGAGAAGAACATTGAAATGCGTCAAAATTGCATTACTATTTACTATGTGCATGTTCAAGAATATGTAGCTCAAAGACACATAATGGCACGGATTGTTCAATATCTATCATCAAGGTTATGTTAACAATGTGAGTTTAGGACAGAGTTATTTATTTTATTAAAGATTGGAGTATCATATTCATTATATCTAATAGGATCATTTTGCAGAGAGAAACTTTCAATCACAGAGTGGTGGAGAAGACCGCAATGTATGTTATTGTTTTGTTTGACAAGAATGAGATTCCTGAGGAACTCTATTTACAATCAAAATACTTGTAATGTCGAATTAGGATGAACTAGGACAGAAATAAGTATTGGATTGAAACTGTTGTTTGGTGTAAGGTTATAGATCTGAATAATCATCAACTCACCAGAGGAAAACCGTAGAAGAATCAGACATACGGGACACTAAACTTCCATTCTTCCACGAGGATACACTTAAAACCTAAATCGTTTCAGGTTATAGACAATTGACTTCACACTTTACAGTGGTAAAATTCTAATCACTACACATTCACACTTGGCAAGGATGCTTTGGAAAGAAGGAAAACATCAAGATGCTAACAATGCGAGAGGGAATTCAAGCCCCAGTGACACTGTATTATTGTGTTGATTATTTTCCGTGAATATAATCATGTCATGTATAGATGAAGACAAGAATTACAAGAGAAGGACTAGAAAATAGCAGAATAAATGAAGAATTGCTACACGATAACTTTGTTCATTCCTTTTACATATGACTTCTATCATCATTTTGAAGGAAATTTCAATTACAGAGTAGTAGATCTACAGACAAAGCGAGAGGTGCAGAAGACGGTAAGGTTATTGTATGGACTTCCTTTTGATTGGGAACCCGAACCGAAACTACAGTTACAAACAAAATAAGCACATGAACTTTTACATAGTCTCTACGCCAGTTCCTGAAGTTCTTTCGGCTACAGAGTAAATGCACTTCAAATGAAATATGCTTAGCAGATTATGAAGGAGAATTGTTACACATAACGAACCAATTAACTTTATTAATAACTAATATTACACTGATTCAATTACATAAACATATCCAGGATCATCATGTAAATAATTTAACCAAATGTCAGCAACAAGCTACCAACTACAAATTCTCCTAAACTTTTTCTACAAAATTAGGAATCATAACAAACAAGAAAAAACTCATTAAAGAATCTTTCTCTTTCCATAAATGAAAACAAAAGAAACCTTGAAGACATTTCCAGAACCAAACGAATCGATCACCCAAATCTTCAAGTACATAGACAAAGAAATGGAATTTTAGAGGAGAAATCATTATGACTGAAATGATTTAATTAGGGGTGTTCATGGTTACTGGTTAACCGAGAAACCGAACCAACCCAAACCAAACCGATTAGGGGGAACCGAACCGAACCGAACCATTAACTAATGGTTGGTTTTGGTTTAGAAAAGATGAAAACCGAGATTAATGGTTTGGTTTTGGTATGATAGAGAAACCGAACCAATAACCAATGGTTAACCGAATATTGATAAAAAAAAAAAATCATTGATTAAATTTTCATTAGAGATGTCACTGCCATTAGTTAAATCTTCCTTTGATCTCTAGATTTAGAGTAAGCTTTAACTACTCTTGATATTCTTTTTATTTATTTTTTGTCTGTAAATTTTTATAAACCAATACTATTTTTTTCTGTAAATTAGTGTAATTTTTTTTTTGGGTTGACATAATTATTGGTTAACCAAAAACCACTGGGAAAAACCGAAACCGGCTGGAACCATTTGGAAACCTAACCAATGGTTAATGGATTGGTTTGGTTTCAATTTTTAGAAACCGATAGTATTGGTTTCGGTTTTGGTTTGGCTTGAAACCGAACCAAAATCGACCATGAACACCCCCAGATTTAATTGTGTGTCGAGGATGGATTTCTCATAAAAAATCAATATCTCATTTATCTACGAATTTCTATTACAGACTTAGCAGATCTAGACAGAGAGAAAGAGAGGCGGATGAAGAAGAAGACGGCTAGGTTATTCTTTGAGGCGAATGAGAAGACAGAGGCTCAAAGTAGATTTATAGGAAGTCTATTGCTAAACCCTAAGAAGGCCTTACCTGATCAAGCCCGTGAGTTCCAGCCTGGCAGGCAAGTGTTCTGGGACTGGCAGAAAATGTTAAGAGCCTGTCACCAACCAAAAATGTTCTGGGACCATTTTTTTCTTAACTTCTTTTGATGACAAGTGTCGTGGGACCATTTCACTTTACTTCTTTTGCTGACAAGTGTCATGGGGACCATTTCACTTCACTTCTTTTATTGACAAGTATCATGAGGACCACTTTCAATGATTGGCTCTCTTAATTTCCTTAATTTTCTCAAAAAACAAAAACTAGCCTATTAAAAAAGAACGGAGGGAGTAATTTCTATTGATTAATATTTTTATAAGACAATTGGGAGTATACCACCCTAAAATCTTAGAACCAAAAAAAAAAAAAACATGACATTGGATTTCATAACAACACCACATTTTAAAAGAGATGAATCGACCAAGAACAAGGTCAATGCATGTTCATTAAAAGAAGAAAACCGAATATAAGTTAGATTGTACTTGGAGGCACTAAAAGACCAAACCAGATCTAATATTTCGTCTCAACTCTTTAATCCTGTAATGGAGTTTTTAAGAAGGGGCTTGTTTCTCCCGTGTTTACCGATGTGAGTATTTATTCTTAATTATTAAAGTGTAAAGAAAATAGCTAACCAGAGTTAAAATTTGCGACCTATAAACAAGGGAGAAATGTGCACCCCTGGTTAATGGTGGTGCACAAAGTCGGACTCCACTAGGCAATAAATTGGAGTCAATTTAATAATTGTGCAACTCATACCCTCAAATTGATTATAATTTATTTCTTAGATAAGTAGATTTTTAATGTAATAACGAACATCAAAAGTTTTAAACTAATTATGATCCATCATAATGGTTCACAATCATTCAATTCATCCTTAGTTTAATGCAAATAATCATAAAAGAAAATCACAAAAATTAATTGAATAGAAATTATCACATAAATATTGGAAAAATGGCCTATTTCCTCTTAACAGTGGTGTTTAACTCCTCCTATTAATCACTTGCTTAACTTTCAATTTTGTGTTGGAGTTATTGCTCCCTTACCATGTGTGTTCGTGAGCATTTACAAAACCACGTGGTGTTCAAATTATACACTCAACGACTTCCAATACATTGGAGATGGCAGATATCTTTCTCTATAGAAAAGACTGAAACACATGTGCTGTTGATTTTCTTCTATAAACCAGTCATCAAGCTATAGTTTAAGACCACTACTTTTGATTTTTACCTTATTGAAGTTATTGCGGGTGGATTAAATGGTGTTAATCGATAATGAATTATTTTGAGAATTGACGATTAATCGGTTAAAGGAGAGGAAAATGGAAGAAGAAAATGGAAGAATTAAAGGAAATGAATGAAAACAAAATAGTTTTAGGTTTCCAATATTTAATAGGTTAAGGTATTTTAGTATTTTTCTTATGAATTAGGTCCCCTTATCTTCATTGTATGATATTTGAATCCTTAAGAGCCCTCAAAACTCTTTTCTTGGAACCCCTATAATAAGTTTCTAAAATCTTATATCTTATACTAATATAAAGAAAAGAGGTATTTTGGTTGGTCACAAAAGGACAAAATAGCTTGGTGTAACCTTGATTCTACTAATATGACCTCAAATATCAAACCACTACTATACATATGTATTCAAGGTTAAAAAGGTACATTGAATCAATACTTACATAAACAACCTTATATATCCACACATTCACATAAATGCCATTGTTATAAAAATACATCAATTTTCTTAAAAACTTGATATCTTTCGAAATACACATCGGATTTTTGTGAAATTAACATATTTGGAAAGCTCTTTGAAATACCTACGTAATGAGTACAAATAAGAATATTAAATTTTATTTTACGAAAAAAATATCATTGTTATCAAATCAAATTTGGTATTGTTAAAAGAACAAAATTCAAACATGTGCATCGCACATGTGGCATCACTAGTACTAATATAAAGAAAAGAGGTATTTTGGTTGGTCACAAAAGGACAAAATAGCTTGGTGTAACCTTGATATTACTAATATGACCTTAAATATCAACCACTACTATACATATGTATTCAAAGTTAAAAAGGTACACGGAATCAATGTTTGTTTATTCACAGGAATGCCATTGTTTTAAAAATAGTTAAAAAAATTTAAAACTTAGATATCTTTTAAATACATATCGGATTTTTGCAAAATTAATATATTTGTAAAGCTCTTTGAATTATCTATGTAATGAGTACAAACAAGAATATTAAATTTTATTTTAATAATTTTTTTTCTCATTCTTATCAAATTTGGTGCTATTAAAAGGATCAAATTCAAGCATGTGCATCGCACATGTGGCCTTACTCGTAAAAAATAAAAAAAAATGTGAGAAGTTCATGGACAAAACTCAATTTATTCGTAGTATTTTCCAAACTATGTATCATGTGACCAATTTGTGTATCCAACCTCAACGGACTACTACTAATAAAATTTACCAAACCCAAATAGATCTTTATCAGTAAAGCCGTTTGTTGCGCGCTTCAATCCAGTATAAGAGTATCGGTGAGGACCAATATGGATTTCTCAACCACATCTCTATTCTTGTAATCCCAAACACATAATAGAATAACTAAACAACGAAGACAATATCGCCTAAGGTGGCAAGTGTTTTGAGTGGGAGTTCAAAGACAAATGTCTAATTGTGTTAGATTATTTGCCGTGAATTAAGAATTGCAACACACGACAATCATTCAAATTCCAAATGCTAATTCATTCAATTTTTTTTTTTTTTTTTGATAAATAACAGATTGAACGAAGAATATTCTATTACATAAACTGATTCCTATTACCCAAAAAATGCATCTTAATACTACCATCTTCTACTCCTCCATACAAGAATCAAAACATCTCAAAAAGAACATGGTGAGGAACATAAGATTTGGACAACCTAAATCTTTGGGTTCCAAAGAAACCAATGGAAAAACTTTTGAGAGGATAAGTCATTATGACATGAATCATCTAATTTCATTTTAAAGTAAACCAACATCTCTTCTATTATCATTTTGCAGAAGCGAAAATCTCAAATACAGAAGTAGATCTACTCAAACAGAGGGAGATGCAGAAGTTACTGTTTGATGAGAATGAGAGTGAATTGTTAGAGAGATTCCCAAGTGAAGCGACTTTATATAGTGGTCTGGTCATCTTCGTAAACCCTAACTCCATAAGGCCTAACCTGATCAAGACCGCATGTGGCTCAGGCCCAGTATTACCTACAAGTACAATACAAGCTGTTAACCAAACGCACTTCGGCACTTGAACTCAGGGGAAACTGTGATCGGTAGAATGATCACCGGGTCTTATCTCAACAAATTATTGGGGAAAGAGCACAGGTCTAGATGAAGTGATCAGTCCGATAAATTGCTGATACATGTCCCTTGAGTAGCTTTTACTTCATAGTTTTACAAAGACAATGAAATTAAGAATATGATAACTCATTTGTTGTACAATGTCATCACGTAGCTAAAGTGTTACCGTGTATGGTTTCAAATAACACAGTTACACATATGGCTTTTGTGTATGCAAAGAATGGTAAATTGTCCATAAAATTGAAAATATTTTCTTTAGTTTATAGACACTAGTGATGCCACATGTGCGATGCACATGTTTGAATTTTGTTCTTTTAACAATACCAAATTTGATTTGATAACAATGATATTTTTTTCGTAAAATAAAATTTAATATTCTTATTTGTACTCATTACGTAGGTATTTCAAAGAGCTTTCCAAATATGTCAATTTTACAAAAATCCTACGTGTATTTCGAAAGATATCAAGTTTTTAAGAAAATTGATGTATGTTTATAACAATGACATTTATGTGAATATATAAGGTTGTTTATGTAAGTATTGATTTAATGTACCTTTTTAACCTTGAATACATATGTATAGTAGTGGTTGATATTTGAGGTCAGCTGGACTGCAGGAGCTGCGAACATAGTTGGACTGCAACAGCTTCGATCATCTGAGTTGCAACAGCGACGAGCAAAGTTACACTTTGCTAGCGGGTGCGCAAGCCGGGACTGCGGGAGCCGCGAACATAGTTTGGACTACAATGGCCTTTGATCAGCTGAGCTGCAGCAGCGACAAGCAAGACTGCACTGCAGCAGCTTCGATCAGCTGGACTGCAGGAGCTGCGAACATAGCTGGAGTGCAGCAGCTTCGATCAGTTGGAATGCAACAACAACGAGCAAAGCTGCAACGCGGCGATTCGATCACCGGACTGCAGGAGCTGCGACGTATCGGGACCGCATCGCTTCGATCGGTGGAATGCAGCGAGCAACGAGCAAAGCTGCACTTCATCGCCTCCGATCGGCTAGGAAGCTGAGAAGCGGCGAGCTATCCGGACTATAGCTTGTTCTTGAGGAGTAGACTTAAACAATTCGATAAATCTGAGTGTAACAGTTATAAATAAAATTAGACTTCATCATTTGCGTCCAACTGAATATAGAATTGATGAGCAAAATTGGACTGCATCAATTGCGTCCAACTGAGTGTAGCAGTTTGCTTAAGAACCGGACTACAACAATTCGATCAATCTTAACTGTAGCAATTTATCATTACTGATTGCAATAATTGCGTCAAAATATTAGGGTGTATGCTCGCCCCCTCTTAATCTTGTAACTCGTTGGATGATTAAGAAGTTTGGGTTACCTTTTGTTTCGATTTTCAGGAACTGAATTTCGCATTGCATTTAGGTGCTACGTAACTCGCCCCCAAGCGTATGGAGTGTTACGCGGCTCGCCCCAAAGAAAGTTATTTTAAACCTTGAGGTGTTACATATCTCGCCCCCAAGTGATAGTCAGTCACGTTGAAGTGATATGCAACTCGCCCCCAGAAGATAGTGATTATCATGCAGCTCAATGCTCGCACAAGGATGTACTGCCTTGCTGCATTTTGCTCGTGCATGAGATTTTGAAGATGTCTGCTACCTGGAATTCGCACGGGGGGCCAATCACATTATTCTACATGCGCGTAGGATTTAAAATGTATGCATCTCCTCGAGAGAAAATGCTCGCCACATTATATGTTCTCATTGAACAAAGGTATGCATGTTTATATAAAAAGATGCGAAAATATGAAAATTATATACGTACCGTATTAAAAGTGTTATTGTGACTTCGTTTATGAGGTGATTAGGATGTTCATTGGCTATGCTGACGTTTTCAAGCGGAGATGACTAGTGTAGTTGCCTTAGCGTCTTGGCTTGACTCAGCTACTAGGTTTGTCTGCGGGTACAGGAATGCACCAGTTGGATCAATACTGTATTGAATCTTTGTTGCCATGGGCGTAGTTGGCCCTATTGCGATCGGCTATCTTTATGATTATACATAAAACTAGATCAAGAAGTTGTGAGGATAAGCAGATCAAACGATATTCAGGAAAATCGGACATGCTGATTCGATTAACCGGAGTAGGAATTAAAGAAGGACTGGATTCGATCAATCGCCGGCAAGAATCGTTCTTCGTGAAATCGATTACATCGCTTCGATCAAAGGATCTGCAGTGAGTTCGATCGAATGGATTGAGTATTCTTTGAGGAACTAGACGACAAAGAAATAGATTCGATCAAGCGGGATGCAGATTCTTGATGAGGCCTTCGGATTACAGCAGCTCGATCAATTGGACTGCAACAGTTTCGACGGTGATTGAATGTGACTGTTTCTGGTGTTGTCATTTTAAATTTCTAAAAATTCAATTTTCTCCGAAAATTGAAATTTCGCCTTCACGATGTTGGGATTTGACATACGATCTCATCAGGCCGAAAATCACTCAGTTTGGATGCACGAAGAGGAAGTTATCGAAGAAACAAAATTGGTCGGTTAGCGTCTTGCTCCAAACATGTTGATGACGTGATTGTACCCAAAAAATATTATTCTCCAATTGTAAAATTTTACCTTCATGTCGTAGGATACTGAAATGCGATCGAGCCAAAAATCATCCAATTCGGACGTGAGCCAAAAATTTTACCTTCATGTGCATCGCTGCATTGGATCAGGGCTACGCTATTAAGTTACGTCATGCTACACCGAATCAGATGTATGATATTAAGTTGCGTCGTGCTACGCCGAATCAGATATATGATATTAAGTTGCACCGTGCTACACCGAATCAGATTTACGATATTAAGTTGCATCCTGCTACACCGAATCGGGCCTACGATATTAAGCTGCGGCGCGTTACACTGAAACAAAATGGGCTGATGCTGGCAATCGCCACCGGGTCTGGCTGGCGGGAATGGCCGCCGGCAACCTGCTGCTGCGTCGTTGCCAGAGAAGACGAAAACTCCGTTTGTAACGGTAACGAAATCTGTTGACTGTATTTTTCTGCTTATGTGGCATTTTCTAATTGGCCCAAACTGCTGACGTGGCTGGTAATTACTCAGACATTTTGCTAACGTGGTAGCCGCTGGCGTGGCGTTGCTGAATGGACCTAGGCGCTGACGTGGCAAGTACGGAATCTGCCACTTTGCTGACGTGGCACTACTGACATGACTTGACCGCTGACGTGGTTGTCGATGATTGGTCCAGGGGATGATGTGGCAGGCGCTAATTGGTCCGGACTGATGACTTGCTGGCGTGGCATGCCGACTGGACAAAAATGCCGACGTGTCGGCCAACAAGTGTACAAAATGCTGAGTGGCTTGCTGACGTGGCATATTTAGCTGACGTGAGACGCTGACTGGACCTTACTGTGCTGACATGGCGCTGTGACATGGCATCGCTGACGTGGATCCCTTGCTTAAATTTGATGTAGCAGAGAGCATCGAAGTTTGATGTACCACAGAGCATCAACGGTTGATATATGCCGATCATCGAAGTTTGATGAAACTTGAAGCATCGAAGTTTTCCTGAGAATTTAATTTTGATGTACGGCAGAGCATCGAAGTTTGATGTACTAATGAGCATCAAAGGTTCGTATGCCTAGGTATTGAGGTGGGTGGGTACAAGGAAAACAAATTCAATCTTGATCCTCTTTGTGGTCAAATTAGGATAACAAGTCTCATCATCCTCATGGTACTCTGCATAACAGAGCTTTGGAGATATCTGAGCAACATCAAAGAAGACAAAACTTATCGGTGCAGCATCAGAAGCATTACCAAGCTGTCTCTACAAATGTTGATAAGCAAAATAATTATGAGATATCTCCAAGTTCTACATACTTGTTTGCAATCTTATACCGAATAAGCTACTAACCTAGAAAATATGCTCAATGTGATATCTTGATGTAGACTGCTTATAGAAGTAATAGTATTCTGATCCACCATGTCTGTACGTGTAATTTAAAACAAAGACATCATGAAAACCACAAGCTTACAATAAAAACCCAAAATACTAACTTTGTTTCCACGGTTCCAAATTAGGGTTTTACGTTTTTTGAACTTCTGTTTTTTTTTTTTTTTTTTTTTGAAGGAAACAGAACTTTTATTATATAGAACTTCTGTTATTCTTTGGTCAGAGCACTCCATTTCATATAATAAAGTTTGGGGTTTTCAATCAAAAAAAATAAATAAAATCGGCAGTTAATCCCACAATAGGATCCTCGTACAAAGTGGATGTCTGAATTTTAGTTACAAAATTACACAAGTCATCATTACTTGTTTAAAAGGATCCTAGTTCGCGTACAAATAACTCATTACAAACCAGCATATGTTTAGCGAGAGACTTGGCCACTTTGTCTTTTGCAGTTTCCCGGTAATAGAAATTTATACTTGTCGAAGTTATTCAAAACATATGCTGGAAGATGAACTGCTGAATATGAATGCGGAATTGGTCCCAATTTCCCAATTATATCTTTGAATGTGTACTCCTCCGGAAACATGTCAAATAGGTCAGCCCCTTTGCAGATCACATCTTGAACCCTTTCAGGATTCAAGTAACTGGAGAATCTGACTCTATCGGAATGACTATATGCTTTCATCTTAAAGATGAACTCACTGATACGGCGGAAGCAAAAGCTGCAATGCCATCCTGCATCCGACAAGATAGTGTCTGACCTTCGATAATGTGCATACCTTGTTTTACCCGTCTGATATACATGAACTGAGGCTCTCCAACTTTTTTTATCCACGAGAAATTCAAAAGAATACAAATAGTTATTGAGACGGAGATGAAGTATAGGAGGAATATCATCACACCATCTGAGGAGATTGATTGTGTGTCTGCTCGGGATCTCATCGACATCTGACATTATCAACAAGTCGTCATCCATTATACCTGATATTCTAAGAAGCTGATCAAGTGCTACTCTTTGATATGCCTCCTCAACAAATGGGTCTTCCCCCTTTTTAAACCTTCCTCCAACTGTCCCATAAGTGAGCCGATCCTCAATAAATTTGAACTCATCTCTGTGACTAGCAAACACTAGCGGCTTTGGCAAAGCAGTAAACGTTGAATTTGATTCCAGGAGAACAAACTGCGTAATGTAAGGGTACAACTCATTCCACCGAACTTGCAGTAAGTCAACCTCATTACTGAACAAGACTGCATCAAAAACCCGCCTTGGAGACTCTCGAACTTCCCACCCATGAAGCTTGCAGAGATTCGCCATGGACACATTTTCATGATAATAGTGTGGCATCTCATGGAAAGGTTTAGGAGGTGATTGCCATATAGGACGTAAGAAATATGAAATCTTCTGGCCGTGCAAATACATACCAAGAATTAGAGTAGGAAGAATAATGAATAGAAGAATACAAGCCTTGATATCTAATCCCCACACATCATACACCGTAGTCTAGAAGACATGCTTAAAGCAGCAGCCTGAGTAGACTCCTGGCCACAAACATCTTCATCAGTCTTCTTTTTAGAATAATAATACCCTGCTCCTTCTGGCATCATTACCCACCACCAATTCCCTAACAAAATCCTTCCTTCTTCGAAATTTTGATAAAAACCAAATCTAGCTAGTTCTTATTGTTAGGACACATCAACAGATATATATATCAAGAGTGTTCTAAAGAGAATAGGATTGGGTTTCTTTTCTTCCTTTTAATCTCTCTTCCAAATCCTTTTACAACTCTAAAAATTTTCCTAGAGGAAGTAGGAGAAGAAGAGTTTGTCTATTGTAGGGGCAGATAAACAGATGTTTATAATATTGCCATGAACGTATGATGTATCTTAATTTCATTTTGCAACCATCAACTGACTACCAAATCAAGTAATTTTTTTAACGAAATTGGATGGTGATATTCAAGTGGAACTCCATGGATTTTCGGTTTTGCCGCTGATTGATGAAAATTACACATTGCAATGATGTTTCTTAGTGTGGTATGGGCTAGTTTGCATTTTCCAGTCTGCAAACACACGTGATATATTAGAATCAACAGATTCAACTCTCAAAATACTATGGACTTAAAATCCTGCAAATAAAACGTACCATTGGGAGTTCAGTTTTGTCTTTAGATGCCGTACACCGAGTTCTGTCTGCTAGGAAGAGGAGACAATGGTCTACATCCATTTAAATGTAACTGAAAATTAGGTTCATAGGAGGCAAGCAAAATAAACACATACACGTTTCCACAATCGGCAGTCTTCAAGTCTACACACATAACACACAACAGCCAAAGCAACAGCTAACGCAGTGGAAGATTTATACAAATACCTAAGGTTTTGGAGGGTAAAGTCGCCCATCATGCAAGGCTGACCATTGGCTCTCTTCACTTCTTGCAGATTTGTTAGACTGATTAGCAAGCACACCAATGACATCTGTAGAGAAAATATGAAGGTATCACATAAGCCAAAAAAGGGGGATATGTTAGGCGAGACTTTAATCAAACAATTAAGTGGCTGAACAGTAAAGATTACCCGTAAGTTAAGTGTTCGCCTAACACGATTCCAGATCTCGATTACCAGCCAAAACAGTGTTAGAAGCTTTAAAATGGAATTTACTTGAGAGGAAATACTATCATGCCGGTGAGATCAAAGGGGGTTCTTCCACCACATTCCCACACGAAACCACAACCTATCTTCGCCATTTGGGGTTTATGACGGCGTTGTTCTTCAGCCAGATCAACCACTAATGAAGTGGAAGGTTTAAGTTCCATAGTTATTGTCAGTCTAAACCGAATCAACTTTACCATACAAATTCTTCCGCATTCAGATCCCAGATTGTTAAAAATAATAATAATTTGAAATTACGGTTCAGGAAGTCCATGAGTCTGATCTAGGAATTGTTTATCTCCCGGATTTTCTGCTTATCGGCTGCTGTATGATTGATGTTTTTCCTCACACATCCGGTGAAAATATGTGTTGTAGGATAGGAATTGACTTGACTATGCAGTTTCATAAGTAAGTTCGGGTGCAGTTTTAATTTTTACGTACAGTAAGTCTCTGATGAAAAAAGTAATTCGGATCACTTGCTACTGATGAAAAATAAGGAAATTAAATCCATTCCAGGTTCAATGTGCATGTAAAACAAAAAAACCATCTGAGGACAACAGACTCAGGGCGAGTCAGATCCAAACAGGCAAGGTAAGTTGGTCGGGGGCTTAAACTCATATTTGAGGTTAGATGTTCATATTTGAGGCAAGGTAACTGTTATGCAATCTGTTTTTTTCTTCAACTTCTCGATCCTTTCCCAGTTTCCCTTCTACTGCAGCACTGGATAAAGGCTTTCGACAAACGTTCCAAAATGATAATGATTGACAGTTTCGTTTATGAGGAAGCCCTTGCCGCTACTGACGGTACTGATTTCAAGATATTTCAGTGTTTTCTTTTTCCTATCATAACAATAAAGAGGAAAGACGCCTCCTGGTTGTTTATACAGTTTAGGCTTCATTATGATCAGGTTTGTACCCGTAATGGCTTGAAACAAAAGTTCTGCGCACGGAATCAACTCTTCTCCCCATTCCAGAGGGATTGAAATGGTTTCTTCAGTCCAGCTAGAAGTAGTACTGAAACTGTTCCCTTTGTGGTCATCGTGAAATATCCACATCTTAATCACATTTTTGTCATCTCCATCAGTTCTGTCCAGTAGAGCAACGCATCCATCAATGATCAGTAAATCATGGCGATTATCATCGCTACCACAAGAACTCTGGCGACAATCGGCAATGAAATCAGGGATGGGTATCACTCTAAATTTCTCTCTTCCAATATCAAATGCTACAATGGATTTAGGAGCAGCAGATCTTGACGAATCGAAATAATTGTAAGTACTCAGCCAATAGACGACTCCATTCACATAAACAGATTCTCCGTACGCCTTGTAAGATGGGACGTCATCAATCCTTCTCCATGTATTTTTGCCCTACAGTCAAAACCTCGCAAAGATCACTAGCATAAGTATCATATCTACGGTCATTCAAATGCCATAAGCAAACAACTTTGTGTTCCTTAGTTTTGGAATCAAATCCAAATCCATAAAAAGGTCTCTTAAGTCTTTGATATTCTCTCCACACCTTTGATACAATCCAGGATGTTTTGTCACCGGTGCTGGGGTTATAAATTAGAACCTTATCCTTATGTCTCGTGAAGCACACCAAACCATTGACAGGATTCAGAATTTGAAGGGGAGCATAATAACCTTGATGAGACGATAACTCTGCTTTCATCTGATCTAAGAGCACTCCGCCTTCAAGCAAGTCTACAGAGAACAAAAACTCCCCAATGTACCTACTAACAGAGATGAGGAGTTTTGGACAAGCTTTTGATCGATTGCAGTGTAAGCCAACAAAGTATGGATCTTTAACTATAGAACGCCAATGTTTACAAACATTCTTTACCTGCAATAATGACTTGACCGGGAGTCGGACTAGTATATCACACAATGTGACACCATCAAGTAGACTAAAAGGGGTTCTAATATCATCGTTGTTAACATCTACAATCTTGCTCATGATGATAGCGGGCTAGTACTAAAGAAAGATAAATTGATTGTTTGACAACTTAATTGTCCTTTGAATAACCACCTTTCTCTTTTGCGCCGCTGATCCACTTTTCCTAAACTTTGCCCTTCCTGCGTAAAAAAGAATAAAAATTAAACTTAGTTCTACAACAGAAGCTTATATAGCTTAGATTAGAGTTTAAGTAAAATAAGGAAACATAAAATTAAAAGGACACACAATAATAGTGTCGGTATGGCCCATGATAAGGCATGTAATCCAGCACTACCTTAGACTGCCTTTTCAGGCTCCTCAAACTTACTATCAACAAGCAAACAAATTGTTCCAGAACTGTCTTTATTAATCAACTCATCTTGGTAAACACATAACTAACAAATTAGACTGCAACTAATGCTAACAAACCAGTCTTTTGCTAACAAACTGTCTGTAGCTAAGTTAAACGAAGGGAGCAGGTATATAGCAACAAACCAGTGCAAGCAACGAATTTGTGATCAGCGAAAAGTTAAAAGTGGGAATTATATAAATGCCCCTCCTTCTCATGGGCTTCAAAAATACCCTTGTTCACTATATTAATACCCCTAATCTAAAAACAAGGAAATTCAATTAGAAGATACTTCGTTTAATACCCCTAATCTATTCGATACTTCTTCTTCTTCATTGCTAAAAACCGAAAATCAACTTCTTCATCGTCATCTCCGCCAGTACATCTTCAGAGTCGCCTCCGCCACCACCTCCACCGATCCGTCATCAGTTCTGGCAGCACCTCTTATGCTTCCAGCAAATCCATCACAAAAGAAAGCATCACCACGATTTAGATCGATTTTCACGATTGATTCAGAAATCAAGCTTGATAATCATTATCAACTGTTAATATTCCTCTTCTTTTGATGTCTGTTATAGATTTAATGGGTTTAACTTTTCAATTGAAAGTTCTTCTTCTTCTCAATCGATAGAGTAACAAGCTCGAATTTAAGATCCATCAGCAACCCTAGTTTCAAATAATAGAGGTGAAGGTCGTGGTGGTGGTGAAGGAGGATATCAAATCTCTATTTAATTAGAAGAAGATGATGGTGGTGGAGGAAGATACCAGATCTACAATGATGGTGGTGGCTAAATGATGAAGGAGGTATGTATTTCAATCTATCAATTGATTATCTTCTTTCTCTAGTTTGAGTTTTTCTTTGGTGGTGGTAGTATGTAGATAAAATCGAGTCATGAATATTATGTTGGTTCGGAGTTCGAATGATGAAATAAAATCAGTCTTGAAGATAGTGGTGGTTATGGTTGTTGTGGTGTTGGTGGATATTCATGTGTCTTGGTGGTGTTGGTGATCTTTGGTGAGGTTAGAACGATGAATTTTGATGATGGAGATTGTGTTGGTTGTGGTTGGAATGATTAATTAAAGTTGTTCATGAAGATAATGGTGATTCTGGTTGTTTGTGGTGTTGGAAATGTTGTACGCTGTTGGCGGTGGTGGTGGTGAGGTTGGACGACAAGTTGTTGAATACTACTCCATCAACTATTTAGGGAGTCAACAACCAATGTTTGTGTATCAACAATAGAAATGGTAGTCAACAACCAATATTTGTGTATCAACAATAGAAATTGATCTTAGTGTAAGGAGTCAACAACAAATATTTGTGTATCAACAATAGAAATTGACCTTAGTTTTAGGGAGTCAACAACCAATGTTTGTGTATCAACAATGGAAAAATGGAATCTACAACCAAATTTGTGTATCAATAATAGAAATTAATCTTAGTGTAAGGAGTCAACAACAAATATTTGTGTATCAACAATAGAAATTGACCTTAGTTTAGGGAGTCAACAACCAATGTTTGTGTATCAACAATGGAAAATTGGAATCAACAACAAATATTTGTGTATCAACAATAGAAATTGACCTTAGTTTTAGGGAGTCAACAACCAATGTTTGTGTATCAACAATGGAAAAATGGAATCAACAACCAAATTTAACAAATATTTTTGAACTTTTGATTTTTTGGATCAACTTCAGTTGTTGACACCTAATATTAATGGCGGCGGCAGCGGCGGTGGCGGCGGCGGAAACAACAGTGGTGGTGGTGTGTGACTGTGGTGGAATATTATTGGTGATTGTATTTAGTAAGTGGTGGTGGTGGAGGAGTGGTGGTGGTGGAGGAGTGGTGGTGGCGGAGTGGCGGTGGTGGTGGTGGAGTGGTGGTGGTGGTGGTGGCGGCGGTGCTATTGGTGGTGGTGAAATGGTGCTGCTGGTGGATGTGAAATAATATGAAAATTTATTTTTTAATGGATAAGATATTTAAATGGAAAATAATATTGTAAGTGAGGGTATTAAGGTAATTTATTTTATAAGGGATAAGGTATTTAAATGATAGGAGTATTTATATTGTTGTATAAGGGTATATTTATTGGGTGTCAAAACTAAGGGTATTTAATAAATTTACCCAAGTTAAAAAACCATTGTGACCATTCTTTGGTTGTGGACGATGCAGAGGATAATAGTTCTCATCGTAACGCTTCCAACAATTTCTAGCATCATGATAAGGTTGTCTACAAATCTGGCATATGGTAGCTGGGGTGCCATTCTTTGTGAGGGTTGCATCACTGGGACGATTAGTACGCACAATATTTGCTTCATGAGGAGTAGGAAGCAATTTGTTTTGAGCATTAACACGAAGATCATAAGACAAAAGTATGGATTCAAACTGATCAGTGGTAATCAAACTCATGGTTGTAACCATAGAAATAAAAATGCTTTCATATAATGAATCAAGGCCCTTGAGAACATAATGACAAAATTCAGTATTAGAACTTTCATGACCGCTAGCCGCAAGAGAATCAATGATGTTGCGAACAGAATGAATGTAGTCATCCATAGATAAGTTGCCTTTAATAATAGTTTGAAGAGAAGACTTTAAGTGAATGTATGTAGCATCAGTTTTAGAGGCAAAATTCTTCAAGTTTAGTCCAAACCCGAGAAGGCAGGACGTCACTTTAGCTAAAATAGGAGATGTCAATGATGATAAAACCCATCCAAGTAGAAGTTTGTGGTTCGAATCCAAGAGAGAAACTTAGGGTTTTAAGGTTTGAGCCGGTGGACACTTGATGGAACCATTAACAAAACCTTTAAGACCATAACCTTGCAAATATGGTAAGATTTGAGCTTTCCAAAGAAGAAAATTGTTACCATTGAGCATTTCAGAAATAGCTCCATGGAGTCTAGTAAAAGGGATGTGGTCCAAGAAGAAGAATCCTCATCAGTGATGGTGGTTGAGGAGTTTTAGATGGTTCTGGAGTCATGATGACCTAAAAAAAAAAGAATCGAGGTAAATAAAAGGAAGAAAGAAAAAGAAGAACACATGCCCTTGGAAACTAAGGTGATACCAAGTCGAGACTATAATTTAAGGTGTTCTCAATGAATGAGAAACACAGAGAAAAACAACTGTATTTATATTGTCGTAAGGTTACAAAACTTCCCGTACAATAGGGAATTAATTCTATGTAATACAAGATATATAAAGATATTTATTTACAAGACAAGGATTATAACAAGGGAAAGTTATACAACTGTGACTAATTAAGTCACGTCTGTTATATCTCTAACAACTTTTTTTTTCTTTGACCGGTAAAGAATTTTTGGTGCTAGCAAGTTTCGAATTCAAGTTACTGATATCATCACTACAGTCACGGCACCTGCATTATATCTCTAACAATAAGTAGTAGCACCCTAGAGAATCAAGCCCGGCCCCCATGTGGATCAGGCCCAGTATTAGTTGGTTAACTAATCTAGCTCCCTTGAACTGAATGAAGGAAACCTCAAACCTCAAGTGAAAGGATCACCAAGTCTCAACTGAAACCATATTTATTTATCGAAGTTAAAAGTTTCGGGAAACTCAGGTGCAAGTTATTGAAAAAAACAGCGCAAATCAAACAAGATAGTGTCGCTGAAATGTCAAGAGCACAACTCAACATGAAATGAGTGGGTTAAATTGCTGATCCAACCTTTTGCCTCCTAGTCCTTAAAATTGTATCAAAGTTTTGGTAGACTCTAAGTGCAAGTTATGGCAACTACCAGTGGAAATCAAACAATCTAGTCTCGCTAAATTGCGGTGAGCACTAGTCAAAATGAAGTGATCAGTCCGGTAAATTGCTGCTGATCCAATCCTCTGCCTCTGTACCCATCATATATGTCCCTTGGGTAGCCTATTGCTTCATAATTTATAAAGAAAATGAAAATAAGAAAGAGTTGGATTAACATATTTTGTTGAAATTCCAATGTTACAGATTGAAAACCTACAAATTCGTTATCAACTTATATGATAATATGACGTGATGGATTCACAAGACCGTACCTTTCATCAACTTTAATTAGCCTTGCGCATCCACAAGAAATTGGTCCATGACTTGCACTTAGCTGAAGGCGCCGGCCCTAAGTATTAGAAAGATGGACACAATGAGAAATCACTGTATTTGGTTTTGTCATGTGCAATAAAACAATTGCAGTGGATATAGTGTTTTTAAGTGATTCTTTAACTAGAGATTAACCTATTATATCTAATTTTGAACAGAGTTTCTTCAAATCATTTAGAATTCTCACCATTTTCAGAGAACATTATTCAACAAACTAAACCAATTCAAATGACTTCAGTAACTAATCTGTCACGCTTAATTAACACCGGCATTAGCACAAATTCTAAAAGTTGCTTAACACACATGAATTTAGCAAATGAACATTCAGATAAAAGATGAATAGCAGATTAAATGAATAACTTTTACACATATGACAATCATCCAACTTCATTTATTGATAATCATTATACTGATTCCATTATACTTTACAGCCTATCTTAAAACTCCAATATTCTGTAGATCATTTAGTAAGAAGATTGAAACCCAAAGACACGAGATTATCTTTTTACATCGGGTCCTTGAAGATATTGATCAGATCATGGATATGTAAACACTAAGTAACAAATAATTTTGAGAGGAGAAGTCATTATGACAAAAATGATTTAATTGTGTGTGGGAATGGAATCTCATGTAAAATCAATACCTCGTTTATCTCCATAATCATTTTCTAAAGAGATTTTTTCTACACAGAGTAATAGTAGATCTGCAGATACTGAGACGGCGAGGTTTTGTTTAGTTTGCTCTGGATGGGATAGAGATTCCCATGTAACTCTCATTTATATAGTGGTCATTTTCTAAACCTAAGAAGACCTAACCAAAAATCAAGTCCTCATGCGGCTCAGGCCCACTGTTATATGAAGTTATATTTACCAAAGTAGAATGCGAAGCCAACTGTGCTGCACTTGGGGGTGATATATGTGTTTATTTTCTGTCCTACCAAAGATTTTCTTTGATTTTGATTATTTTTTATCGTATATCAAAAACCAATCCCAAAAAAAAAAAAGGTGAGTATCCTGCATTTTACTTGATTAGTCAAGGCCAAAAAATAAAAATACTTGTTATAATGGTTTTCCCGAATATAGTTTGGATAAAGATGGATACAAGAATCAGCTGATGGCATTGAAGACGGACCAAAGCTTGTACATCTCGAGCAAAATGGATAAAAAAGGCAACTGCATAATTCAGGCACAAGCAATCCAAAAATTTCTTGGTGATGCACTGATGCTGTTGAAACTTTGCTATACGACCTCTGTGGAGTAATATTGTAAAGTAGAAAACTAGAACTTCCTGTACAAAAAGGATCATAATAATTAAGAAGAGTTCGCATCTTGGGAATGACTTTACAATAAGAAGCCATTGCATTCTTCTTTAGTGTACCTGTAAATGAGTCTACAGTCGATAAATGAATGTATGTATCCAAAGGAGAGTGAAATAGGATTATATACAAGCAACAGATTTGTATCTAGATTTAGTATAAGGACTAAGAAACAAATAAAAGTAAATAGGAGATACAAACATAAATTTAGAAAAAGGAAGAATATTAAGTATAATTTTATTTTCTAAGTCTTACATCCACATACATCCTTATTATATCTAAGGGCTAGAAAGTGCACCCTTATAGAAACAGTCACGAGGGTGACCTCGTCACACTAGGACTCTTATTTGCGGTCATATTTATCGAAGTTCTTTTCAAGAGCACTCCAATGCAACTTTCTAGTCCGTATAGTAGAATGATCACCTGAACTGTCTTATACAAAAAAAGATTGTTAAATTCTTATAGCAAATACCAGAGCAAAACAAACTCGTCGTCCTCGCAAGCTAACTGGAGTAACAAAATTATCTTTGAGAGTTCTTTTTTTTTTTTTTTTTTTGACTTAAAAGGGCAAATTTTATAAAGAGAGAACTCAGTCACCAAGAGCGACCAAGCTGAAAAATTACAAAGATGCTTGCATCAAAGCATCCCAATTACATAAAAGAGTAGACAAACTATAACTCTCAAATATGTCAGTGTTTATTGTCCAATTGAACAACAAACACTTGACCTCAGTAATAATCTGTTCAATAGACTTCATCACATTGTTATGAAGTCTATTATTACGCTCTTTCCAGATACACCACCAGATTGCAAAAGGCAAATACCCCCACAATCTCTTAATTCTGCTCTTGCTTTTCTTGCTGCGCCACTCCCAAATTGTTCTTCTGACATCACTACAATGAACCCAAGTAATACCAAAACTTCTCAAGAAAAAACCCACACTGGAGCTGTAATGTCACAATGAATGAATAGGTGAGCATTGGTTTCTGTATGAGAACCACAGAGCAAACAATCTGCATTTTGAATCATCCCTGCACTAAGCATGTAATCAAAAGTAGGAGCACCATCATAGCATAAAGTCCACACCAGAAAAGCCACTTTCAATGGAACTTTAGGATTCCAAAGCTGCTTATCAGGGAAAGCAAGAAGGCCATCTGTCTCAAGAGCACTATATGCATTAGCCATCTTTGAGAGTTCTTACTCTGTACGGATAATCATCGACTGGTTAATATTAGGTGACCCAATTTCATAAAGCTCCTACTGTATAGTTGGTTGGTCTTCTCATCCTCATCTACTGTACAGGTTTCATTTTCCTTTCCGAGCAGTGCTATCCCACACGACTTTGCGGGATGGCTTCCGGAAAAAGCGGCTTCTTTAAAGTGATGGGTCCTTTCCTGAAGCCATCCCGCAAAGTCGTGCATCAGCGTAAGGTCCTAGTTAGTTATTGGGCAGAATACTTTTTAGACGATAGGGAAGTTTGGGGCATTAGATGATTGATGTTTTCCTTTATGTGTTTTCTTTTTTTTCTCTCCTAGTCTTGGTACTGTGTAAATGAAATGTCAATTAGGCCTTACTAGTTTAGCAAGTACTCTGAAATTTATTTGAACACTATCTGTATTTTCATTGCAAAATAAAGGAATAGAACCCAGCAGTATCCATTGATTCCATTCTCAAGATAATACTAACAATATGAGTGTTAATAAGGTGTCTATGACGGAATTTTACCTAGGTAACACTGTTTTATAACTAATTTTATACACCAATATTCTTGAAGGTATTTCGGCTACAGAAAATGCACATACAGAGGAAAGATGAATTGCATTGTTATAGGAAGAATATATGAGTTATTCAAGTATCAGTTGCTAGTTAATCATTCAAATTTATTGATTATTGATTCCTATTACAGAAAAATGCCAAGGATAAAGTAGTAGTTCCCATTCCAGTTTACCACATATCTTGAAAACATTCAAACAAATCTTTAGCCACACTGCATTTGACATCTGAAGTTGCACAAATTGTACTTCACCAACTATAAATCTAGTTTTAGACCATCTGAGGATCCGTGAAGAACAAGAAGGAACACCACCTAAATTTCACACCATCTTTTAAAAGACATAAAATAGTTTTGAGAGGAGAAATCATTATGCTGAAACTGAATCACTTGTGTTGTTGTATGTGGGAGGTTTGGATTCTCATTCATAATCTCTACAGGATCATATTGCAGAGAGAAACTCTGAATCAAAGAGTAGATCTACAGAGAGAGTGAAGTGGTGGAGAAGACGGCAAAGTTTATTATTTGAGATTCCCTAGTCTCTTTAAGTAGTGGCCATCTTGCTAAACCCTAAGAAGACCTAACCGAATCATGGCCTTCAGGCCCAACAAGCTCAATCATTTCTAGTGTGTGTCTCTCAAATTGCTATCTATTATGCAGCTTGCATGAAAAGAAATTGTGGGGAACATACACTTTCTTTTTTTGTTGTACCTAGATAATTTAGATTGGCCCCTTTATCTTGGATATATTTGTGGTTTCATTATTTCAAAAGAAAAATGAAAATGAAGTTATATTTACTCATTTTTTTTAGGTGAGTAAAACAATTGCTGCAGAGGGTAACTAGACGCACTTACCAGTGGATCAACTCCAGCAGCGAAAATGATTATGGCAAATACCAGTGAAAATATAACAAGCTAGTCTCAGTGAGCACAGGTCAAAATGAAGTGATCAGTCCAGGAAATTGCTGAGACTATCTTAAGTGATGCAGGCCGGAAGCATTGAACAGAATAACTATCTAATAGACCTTCCTTCAATTATAATGTCGTGCGCATTACCAAACATCTTTATCATCTTTACGTGGCATTAGTGTTTTGGGAAATGAATACAATTACATGGCAAATTTACATAGTGTTCTTTTCATGTCATGTGTGAGTTGCCATTAAAAAAATTGAAAACAGAAATTCTTACACAAGTACACAACAATTCTTAAAAGTTATTTTCAGGTAAAGCAAATGTTTATTAAGAGGAAACACAAACAACAGATCAAATTAAGAATTGTTACACAATAAGATGACTCTCTAGTGTACTTGCAAAATAATAAAAAAAATATATCCTGGGATGGGGGCAATGGCCCCTTCCTCTGGGGTGGTTTATCATTTCCATAAACAAACTGAAAATTTAAAGTTTTCTTTGTTTTCAAAACATGAAGGGTTAATTGGGTTTTAATACTTACATTTTTTCCAATGTTAGTGTTTGGTCTAACTTTTGTCCAACTTAGGGCTTGGTACCTGGACCTTATGTTGACTTTGGTTGACTCTGTTAAAATTAATTTTAATAAAATGTATTATCTAAATATTTATGCATTGACCGTTTTACCCTTCACTTGTCACACTTATTACACACTTCATAATTCTAACCTAACCTAACTCTCCATCCCACTTTCTTTTTCTTTCGCCTCTCCTTCTTCCCTTTTTCATTTTCCGACCAGTTGCTATACACATATAGGTTGAGAAAGATAAACCAAATCAGAGAAAAGTTTTCCATTACAATTCCATGTCTTCCATTTGTACATCACCCTTTTCTACCACTTTTTCAACCAAATTTAACAAAAATAAATAAATGATAAGACAACCATTCACATTTAAATCAAGAATTGTAACACATAATATGGCTATCATTCAAAAATCCATGTACACGTTGGCTAAAGGTGTAATATATGGTTCATCACCATCCGAAGAGCAAGATTGCCTCAACAGATCTGGTCAAGAGCAAAAATGAAGATAACCTAAATCTATGCGTTCCTGTGTAAAAGCATGAAATACTTTTGAGAGGAGAAGTCATTATGACAGAAATGATTTTATGTGAGGATGGATTCTTATAATAAATCAATATCTCATTCATAATAATATCTGAAAATTTCATTTCCAGAGCAGCTAGATCTACAAAATACTGAGATAAATGTTGGAAAAATTGGCAGTAAAACAGGGTGAAGAAAAGAATGTTGTATTAGGGTTCAAGGCTCTTATGAAAGATTCTTTTCGACAATTATTCGACCCTTTCCCAATTGAATTGGCGAGTACAAACAAAGTCAATTGAATATTGCGTCGGGATACTTGAAGCCCCACAACGGTTGTTGGATTCAAAGCTTATACGACCTTGATCCAACCAAGAACACACTTGGTTTTGTCTGATGATGCTTATAAGAAGGAAAACAGAGAGAGTTGAGAGATGTTATAATAAACGAGTAAAAGGAGATGCTATTTATAGATGCTTTTGCATCTGTTGGGAATGGCGTCTCTTCATCAACAGACATGAATGGCGTCTGTTGGAATCGAAGATTCTGGATATGATTTCAACTGTCGAAACATAGTTGAAAATATTCCAACAATAAAGAGTTGAAGAAGACGGCAGGTTTTGTTTTGTTTTTGTCGGATGAGAATGGATGATAGTTGATAGAGAATAGAGAGAGATCAGGTCTTCTAGAAGAGCAAAAATGAAGATAACCTAAATCTCTGTGTTCTTGTGTCAATCGTATGAAATACTTTTGAGAGAAGAAGTCATTACCACAGAAATGATAATACGTGAGGACGGATTCTCGTAATAAACCAATACCTCGTTCATAATAATATATTTCATTTCCAGAGCAGCTAGGTCTACAAAATACTGAGATAAAGAGGTGGAGAAGACGGCAAGGTTTTTTTGTTTTTGTTTGATAAGAATGGATGAGAGCAGATAGAGGGAGATCTCCAAGTTTATATAATGGTGATCTTCCTAAACCCTAAAAGACCTAACCTAGTGGCCTAGGCCCAGTATTATCAAAGTTCCTTTTAAGAGCACTCAAGTGCAACTTTCTAGTGTGTACGGTGTATATGCACTTGAACCGAAATTGTTAAATTCTGGAAATGTCTCCTGAAATGGATGTTGTCGACAAAAAAAAAAAAAAAAAAACTTATAAAATAAAGAGTCTTTTAGAACAAAAAAATTCATAAAAATCTCCTCCAATTCACATATTAGCGTCAGTTGAGCTACATGCCCGACTGACACTGCAAATTAAGTTTGTATACTTGATAATAGAAGGAACACGGTTATCTTTGCCAAAATTTGATAGTTTCCCCTGTTGCCACATTCCGGATGTGATTTGTTTTGATAATTTCTAAACCTGGTAAAATGCATTTTCACACCCAAGTGCTTTATGATTTAATAGACTCAACAAGAGAATCTTGGCTGAAGAAGTAGTGTCCCGTAAAACTTTTACGCAAAGTGCATTAGGCTCTCATAATAACCTCCACGCAAGTTTATTGAGCAATGCTAAATCGAATTTGTGTGCATCTTTAAAACATATGCCTCCATATCGCCTTGGCTTACGAAATGATTGCCACGATTTAAAATAAATTTCTTGAGTTTATTCCTCCAATAATCTACAACCACTTCAACCTACCCCGTTTCAGCACTCACTTACTTAGACGGCATCACAGAGTATCAATTTTGACCGGTTATTGTACAATTAACGATTGGGTTTTGCGACAATTTTTTCGGTCATTTTATATGGATTATTTGCAATCAATGTGTCAATTCATGTGTGCATCCAAAATTTATTTTGCAACACAAGAGCAAATGCACATTCTTATACACCAATTCTTGAAGTTGTTTTAGCTTAGAGTCTATACTAGAACAAATGCACATTCAGAAGATTTAATAATTGAAGAATTGTTACACATATGACTACCATGCAAATTCCAGATGCAAACCCATTCAACTTTATTGGTTACTACAATAAACTGATTCCTAGTATTACATACCACCAATCTTAAGAATTTCCATAAAATTTCTGTAGCCAGCAACTAACTGAAATTCACTTATGAATATCGGCAGCCAGTACTTTTCTACCAAATTTGGGGAAAATTCTGGAAAGGGTTCTGTTCCTCAAATGGTAGTAACTTGAGATCCCATATGAAACACAAAAGTACTTTTGAGGTGTAAATACATTTGAGAGGAGCAGTCACTATGACAAAGTGATCAAATTGTGTTTGAAGATGATTCTCATATACAATATCTCATTCATCTCCATTATCATATTGCAAAGAATGAGGAATTCAATCCCAGAATAATAGAACTATAGACAGAAGGAGAGATATAGTAGAAGACGGCAAGGTTATTGTTCATGAGATGCATCAGAGAAGAAGAGATAGAGAGTAGTAACTTTTATACAGTGGTCATTTAGTCATCTTGCTAAACCCTAACTCCTTATTGGATCAAGCCTAAAGTTTTATTTAAACCCTCGTTAATAGATTCGTGAATTATATCCGGAAATTCCGTCTGTATGGTTCGAAACATACAGAGAAATAGTAATTCGAACTGGAATTGGTGCATGCTTCTTCTCTGGGGAAAAAATGTTCCACCAACGCCAATTGATGGTCTGTTCTCTCTATTTTAGAGTATCTCTTTAGATCTACTTGATTTGCGCAATAAGAAGAATTCTACCTCCCCGGTAACACTGTATTATTTGGGAGGATGTTTATTTATTTGGATTAGTTGCCATGATATCCAATATTTAGATAGAGATTTGCTTCTGCCTCCATTGACTTTGTTAAAGATTTGGCCAAGGTGTCTATGACAGAATTCTTCCTCGAATGAACACAGGATTCATAAACAACAATTCTTAAGGTTGTTTTCAGCTGGGGTGAATGCACATTCAAAGGAAAGATTAAAAACAGAATTGTTAACTATCATTCAAATTCTGATGCTAACAAACCATTCAACTTTATTAATTCATGTATTACATAAATTGATTCCTATTACATCTAGATATGGATCTTAAAAACCATTGGAAAAAATACATACTAACTACTGACTTAAGAGAGGGTAAGTCGTGACGACGTGTCCTTGAAGATCTTAAAGATGAAGAACACCTAATCTCAGAATGGTTATGAGAAAGAATGAAATACTTTTGAGAGAAGAAATCATTATCTTTGAACATTGATTAATTTTTGTATGTGGGATTGGATTCTCACATAGAACCAATATCTCATTCATAATCTCTATTATAACCATTTTGCAGAGAAAATTTCACACAGTAGATCTACAAGAGATGGGTGAAGTGGTGGAAAAGTAGGCAAAGTGTATCTTTGTACAAGAAAGAGATTGTGGATAGAAAGAGTTTCTCAAGTAGCTTTATATAGTGTTCATCTTGCTAAACCCTAAGAAGACCTAAACAAATTAAGCCCTTGGTGCCCAACAAGCCCACTCTTATCTCTACTCATAAATGTTAAGCACTTCACTGCAACTTTCTAGTGTGTGTTTCTCTATCTACGATTGGGAAGTATTTTATTTCTAGTGTCGAAGACCAAGCTTGGACTGAAAACAAAGGGAAGAAATTGGGAAGGAAAATAGGTTGTTTCCCATTGTTACAAAGATATCAATATTGGGAAACCCTGGCAAATAGGTTGTTTCAAGTAATTGTTTGTGTATCTCTTAATGTAGCTAGAATCAGGGGTCCAGTTTGGAATAATAACATCTTTTCTTAATCAATAAAATCTTAATCATTTTACTTGGAAGTTAAACAAACAATCACAAGACCGGACTTCTTATCAAAAACCTAATATCCTGCGACGGGTGTTGCTGGTGTGCGATAGTGCGTGCCTGTCCAATTTGTTTGTAAGCCAAGTAATCACAGCAAAGAAGCCAACTGCACCAAGGCGCCATCAGATCTAGAATTGCTAGATGGATCCCACAACACACACTGAAAGGAACATTAATAGTTCTTCACATTCTCCGACTCTCAAACCATCTACATTTTCCTTCCTTCTAAAGAATCAAAATGAAGAAAATGTGAGCGTTAATTAGGTGCCAATGACACTGTACATAGAAAAATTTTGGAGGCCAAGGGCAGATGGTTATCTATTTGGCATGAAATGAAATGTATGATGTGATTTCGGTATCCTCATTTCGTGGGTTGGGTCGGTTTTGTGCAGCACTAGTTACTCGGTCGGTACGAATGCAGATAAAACTGGGCTTGGGATTCATGGACTTGTTCAGTTAGGTGTTAGGGTTTAGCTAGATGACCAACCAACCATTATATAAACGTCGGTATCTCTCTTAACCTCTTTCATTCTCATGAAACACAAAACCTTTCCGTCTTCTCCGCCTCCCTCGGTAGTATGTAGATCTACTTCCCTGTAAGGGTTGCTCAGAAATAACATTTCTCGCCGTCTTCTCCACCACTTCCCTCTATTTGTAGATTACTCTGAGATATATATGAATATACAACAACACAAATTAATGAACCAGTTTGGGCACAAGGATTTCTCCTCTCAAAAACATCTTCGTTGTATCTTACCCTAAGATTCGACGGGTTTTCTCCTTCTGTTCTTTCATGTATATCTCCACATCGATAAGGCATCAGATGCATATGACTAAGATGATGAAGATCAGGGATAAAAGTCAGAGTAATATTTTGTAGCGAAGTCAATATTACTGTTAAACTCTTTAATGAATGGTGGTTAAATTTTGTAGAGAATATTATGATCGGTGGTAATGGAATGGAACTATATTATATGTAATTTAGTAGTAAATAGGAATCAGCTTATTTAATAAGAATCAATAGAATCCATAAAATTTGATATTTAAATTATTGTCTTATAAAGTAGATCTCTCTTTAGTGTTTAAAGATTATTTCTCATATAAAATCAATATCTTATTTAACGCTGAATTTCAATTACAGACTTAGTAGATCTAGACAGAAGCTCCAAACTAAATTTATATAATGAGCGAGACATCTCTTGCTAAACCCTAAGATGGCCTAACCTGATCAAACCCGTGAATCCCAGGCCCGAGATATTGGCTAGGCTGAAATGTCAATGACCTATCACTAAACACGAGGTCCCAACTCGGAATCGAAGAAATCGGGCGATTTAGATCCGGTTCGAAGTAGATGTAGCTGATATACCCCCAATTGCAGCACCTTTGACACTATCTGGATCGTCTAAGAAGGAATTTCTCCGCATGTGACAGTGTAATAGCAAAATTTAGGAGGTTGAGGTCCTTCACTCTAGGACAGTAGATGTTTACTTATTTGGATTATTTGCCTTATCGATATTCATGTGTCATCCTAATTTTATTTTGGAACCTTAAGGTGGACTGCCACTAAAAAAAATGAATACAGGACTACTTAGATAACATAAGTAAGCGAAAATTATTACACATATAATCTTCAGTTTGGGAAAAATGCAGATGCGCATTCAGAGGAAACATGTATAACAGAATTAAATGAAAATTATTACACATATAATATCACAATTATTCAAATTCAAGATGTTTGCTATTACAAAAACATCCTGTAAGCTAAACCCTAAACCCTCAAGTAAACTCTCTTTATATAGTAGTCATTTGTAGCTAAACTCTAAACCCTACCCGAATCCAAGCCCTTCAGGCCCAACAAGACCAGTCCAATATGAACTCATATTTATCAAAATGTTAAGAAGCAGCAGTCAACTACATATTTTTATCTGTGTGTGCCTCTCTAATTGCTATCTGTTGATCAAGTTAAAACTTAATGTGCAGCATTATAAAACAACATGGGGTATTCTCAGCTTAGAACCAAATAAAAATAAAAAATCACATGGAATTTCGTAACACCATCACATTCAGCTACATACAAGCAGACAAGCGATTAACCATAATTTTTGCCATAGAATGATGTGTGGTTCCAGGCAGCACACTCTTTGAGACCCGCATTTGATGATTTTTGGTTCATGAATCATCTAATATGAAAACACAATAAAACATGAAACCAAATTTCCATTTCATTCCCTGAAATTACATTGATGATTTTGATAGATGTATTCAAACAAAAAAACAGTAATGGTTATTATTTAGTTCTCCTCTCAAAATGTTTTACATTTGATTTAGAGTTGCTAGATCCCACATTGAGAGAACATTGACACCCATGACTTCTCAAGGTGCTAATAATATGAGAGTTAATGTTGTTTTACAACCGTATTTAACCCACATGACACATATTACCACAATCACAATTACAAAATAAGCACATGAATTCTTACATAGTCTCTACACCAGCCAGTTCTTGAAGTTGTTTCAGCTACAGAGTAAATGCACATCCAGATAAAAGATGCTTAGCAGATTAAATGAAGAAGAATTGCTGCACATAACGAACCATTTAACTTTATTGATAATTATTATTATTACAGTGACTCCATTACATAAACATATCCAGGATCATCATGTAAATACTTCAACCAAATGTCAGCAACAAGAACCAACTAGAAATTCTCCTAAACTTTTTCTTCTTCTTAATTTCCATTAAGGAAAACAATAGACACCTTGGGGAGATTAGAAGAACCAAAATAATTGATCAGCCAAAATCTTAAAGTTCAAAGACAAGAAATGGAATTTGAGAGGAGAAATCATTACGAGAGAAATGATTTAATTGTGTGTTTGAATGTGAGGATGGATGGGTTTCTCATATAAACTCAATATCTCATTTATCTACGAATTTCTATTACAGACTTAATAGATCTAGACAGAGAGAAAGAGAGGCGGATGAAGAAGAAGACGGCTAGGTTATTTTTATTTTTTAAGGCGAATGAGAAGACAGAGGCTCCAAAGTAAATTTATATAGTGAGAGGAAATCTCTTGCTAAACCCTAAGAAGGCCTAACCTGATCAAGCCCGTGAGTTCCAGGCCCAGGATATTCGCCTGTCACTAAACACAGGTCCCAACTCCGGAACTGAACAGAAATCGGGTGATTCAGATCCCGTTCGAAGTTGATATACCCACAATTCCAGCACCTTTGACACTATCTGGATGTCTAAGAAGGAATATCTCCGCCGGTGACGGTGTAATTGCAAAATTTAGGAGGTCGAGGTCCTCACTCTAGGATGCTAGATGTTTACTTATTTGGATTATTTGCCGTATCAATATTTATTTGTGCATCCTAATTTTATTTGGAGCCTTAAGGTGGACTGCCACTAAAAAAAATGAACACAGGACGTAAGCGAAAAAATCTTCAGTTTGGGAAAAATGCAGATGCGCATTCCGAGGAAACATGTATAGCAGAATTAAATGAAAATTATTACACATATAATATCGCAATTATTCAAATTCAAGATGTTTGCTTGTGGAAATTTCTGAGGAACCCAAAATCAATTCCTCTCTCTTCTGCTAACCTATAATTAAGATAGTATATTTTGGTAGCCCAAAATAGTAGATCTATGGCTAAGAATAACATTTTTAGATTAAATTTAGATTTTTACATTTTTAACATGGCTAAAACACCCTTCGCCGACTACTAACAAATATATTGAAAAAAAAGTTAACAAATTTAATACGGCGTGGTCAAATTTTTAGATCCGCAAATGTTGTACTTATTCAATATCTTGAAGAAGTATAGTCTAATCTTTGAAGAAGACCAAAAGCGGTGACTTCTCTCGCTCTTGTTCAATATCTTTCTCTGCCAGAGGTAAATCGAACACACTAGTTTACACTACTTCTTCAATTTCTGGTTAGTGAACACGAATCTTATCATTCTGCCTGTATAGCTACAGGTCACAACATATACAAGCTTGAGGAGAAATTTTTTGAACCAATCGATGCCTACGGTTTTCGTAAATCTTGTGGTTTCTTATTCAAATTAGGCAAGTGAAGTTTTGTTTTATCTATCCAAATTTAAGTTTTTTTTTTTCTTTTTCCATACGAAAGCACAACGGGATATTATTCTGTTTACAGGAAAAGAGTTGCAAAATCATTCAAGACCTAATGGTGCTTAATTACCTAATTTATTTCCCTTCTCTCTGTAACATTATTGATGACATTATCACTCTGTGCAGGGATCTGAATTTTTAATAAAAAGGCACAGCCCAAGGTCTCTTCATATCTAATTAGATGAAGTATTCCGGTGATGTCTTGGACTATCAATGGCTTTCTTCGCAAGAAAATGCTAAAACTCTAATTATAGCTCAGTATGGATTGGGTTTGGCTAATTTTATCCCACCCCTATATATTGAACAGAGACAAGTGTGAGGTTCTCGGACACCACTGTTCTCTTCATTTGTGTACGAACAGAAAAGTTACTTTTTCACTTTTTTTTGAGATAAATTTTGTTTTCACTGTGTTGTTACGTGTGAAAAATAAAGTTTTCATCCGTGTTTTGGTTGATAAATTATGTCTCCACCCTTAAACTTGTGATAACTGCCATTTTCGACAAATAAAAATTGCGAAAAAAAATTGGAGTTGGCGATAAACTAGTGATAAAATACGATTGATATGTTGTTTCGCGTGTAAAGTAAAGTTTTCATCCATGTTTCGGTTGATATTTTTTCTCCCTTGAACTTGTGATAACTGTCATATTCACACAATAAAAATCTGACAAATAAAAGCTGCGAAAAAATTGGAATTGCGATAAACTAGTGATAATTGCGATTGGTTTCGGTAAAAACTTTGATTATCACTAAAACTGGAATTTTCGATGAGATAGTGATAATTACGATTTTCCTTACCTAGTGATAATTGTGACTTTCACCAAGCACATGCAACACGTTCCAAGAGAGCTGGGATTATTTGTGAAAACTTAAATTTTAAACCCTAATTTCCTAGTATAAGTTGCAACGAGAGAATTAATTGAGCCAGTTAATTGAGTGAGTTATTTTAGGAGAAGGAAAAAGGCGTAATAAAAGGTGGAGTAATTTTAGGATTTGATTGTAAGATAAAATTAGTTGGAATTATTTTAGGAAATTGTTTATAAATTCACGTTTTTTTTTACTATAGTTGTTTTTTTTTTTTTAAATGGGATTATTATAATTTAGCTGAAGGATATTTTTGTAATCAAATTACAGTTATAACTAATTATGGGCTACTCAAATTAGGAATGTTATTGGTGGGTTTTTAGTATAAAAAATTAAAGAACTGGGCTACAAATAAGTTCCCCCATTACAAAAACATCCTGTCAGCTAAACCCTAAACCCTCAAGTAAACTCTCTTTATATAGTAGTCATTTGTAGCTAAATTCTAAACCCACCCGAATCCAAGCCCTTCAGGCCCAACAAGACCAGTCGTATCTTAAAGATATGTCTAACGCTTAAGATATGTCTAACGCTTATTATGTGCGACCATGGTATAGTTTGAAGAGAAGACTTTAAGTGAATGTATGTAGCATCAGTTTTAGAGGCAAAAAATCTTCAAGTTTAGTCCAAACCCGAGAAGACGTCTTGCAGGACGTCACTTTAGCTAAAATAGGAGATGTCAATGATGATAAAATCCATCCAAGTAGAAGTTCGAGGTTCGAATCCAAGAGAGAAACTTAGGGTTTGAAGGTTTGAGCCGGTGGACACTTGATGGAACCATTAACAAAACCTTTAAGACCATAACCTTGTAAATAAGGTAAGATTTGAGCTTTCCAAAGAAGAAAATTGTTACCATTGAGCATTTCAGAAATAGCTCCATGGAGTCTAGTAAAACGGATGTGGTCCAAGAAGAAGAATCCTCATCAGAGATGGTGGTTGAGGAGTTTTAGATGGTTCTGGAGTCATGATGACCTAAAAGAAAAGAATCGAGGTAAATAAAAGGAAGAAAGAAAAAGAAGAACACATGCCCTTGGAAGCTAAGGTGATACCAAGTCGAGACTATAATTTTAGGTGTTCTCGATGAATGAGAAACACAGAGAAAAACAATTGTATTTATATTTTCGTAAGGTTACAAAACTTCCCGAATTCTATGTAATACAAGATATATAAAGATATTTATTTACAGGACAAGGATTATAACAAGGGAAAGTTATACAACTGTGACTAATTAAATCACGTCTGTTATATCTCTAACATTTTTTTTTCCTTGATCGGTAAAGAATTTTTTGGTGCTAGAAAGTTTCGAACTCGGGTCAGCTGATATCATCACTACAGTGGCACCTGCGTTATATCACTAACAATAAATAGTAGCACCCTAGAGAATCAAGCTCGGCCCCCATGTGGATCAGGCCCAGTATTAGTTGGTTAACTAATCTAGCTCCCTTGAACTGAATGAAGGAAACCTCAAACCTCAAGTGAAAGGATCACCAAGTCTCAACTGAAACCATATTTATTTATCGAAGTTAAAAGTTTCGGGAAACTCAGGTGCAAGTTATTGAAAAAAACAGCGCAAATCAAACAAGATAGTGTCGCTGAAATGTCAAGAGCACAACTCGAAATGAAATGAGTGGGTTAAATTGCTGATCCAACCTTCTGCCTCCCTAGTCCTTAAAATTGTATCAAAGTTTTGGTAGACTCTAAGTGCAAGTTATGGCAACTACCAGTGGAAATCAAACAATCTAGTCTCACTAAATTGTGGTGAGCACTAGTCAAAATGAAGTGATCAGTCCGGTAAATTGCTGCTGATCCAATCCTCTGCCTCAGTACCCATCATATATGTCCCTTGGGTAGCCTATTGCTTCATAATTTATAAAGAAAATGAAAATAAGAAAGAGTTGGATTAACACATTTTGTTGAAATTCCAATGTTACAGATTGAAAACCTACAAATTCGTTATCAACTTATATGATAATATGACGTGATGGATTCACAAGACCTTTCATCAACTTTAATTAGCCTTGCGCATCCACAAGAAATTGGTCCATGACTTGCACTTTTAGCTGAAGGCCCCTAAGTATTAGAAAGATGGACACAATGAGAAATCACTGTATTTCAATCAAACAATTGCAGTGGATATGGTGTCTTTAAGTGATTCTTTAACTAGAGATTAACCTATTATATCAAAGGGTGAAATTTTTGAACTGAGTTTCTTCAAATCATTTAGAATTCTCACCATTTTCAGAGAACATTATTCAACAAACTAAACCAATTCAAATGACTTCAGTAACTAATCTGTCACGCTTAATTAACACCGGCATTAGCACAAATTCATAAAGTTGCTTAACACACATGAATTTAGCAAATGAACATTCAGATAAAAGATGAATAGCAGATTAAATGAATAACTTTTACACAAATGACAATCATCCAACTTCATTTATTGATAATAATCATTATACTGATTCCATTATACTTTACAACCTATCTTAAAACTCCAATATTCTGTAGATCATTTAGTAAGAAGATTGAAACCCAAAGACACGAGATTTTCTTTTTACATTGGGTCCTTGAAGATATTGATCAGATCATGGATATGTAAACACCAAGTAGGAAATAATTTTGAGAGGAGAAGTCATTACGACAAAAATGATTTAATTGTGTGTGGGAATGGAATCTCATTTAGAATCAATACCTCGTTTATCTCCATAATCATTTTCTAAAGAGATTTTTCTACACAGAGTAATAGTAGATCTGCAGATAATGAGACGGCAAGGTTTTGTTTAGTTTGCACTGGATGGGATAGAGATTCCCATGTAACTCTCATTTATATAGTGGTCATTTTTTCTAAACCTATGAAGACCTAACCAAAAATCAAGCCCTCATGTGGCTTAGGCCCACTGTTACATGAAGTTATATTTACCAAAGTAGAATGCGAAGCCAACTGTGCTGCACTTGGTGGTGATATATGTGTTTATTTTCTGTCCTACCAAAGATTTTCTAAAAAAAAAAAAGGTCAGTATCCTGCATTTTACTTGATTAGTCAAGGCCAAAAATAAAAATACTTGTTATAATGGTTTTCCCGAATATAGTTTGGATAAAGATGGATACAAGAATCAGCTGATGGCATTGAAGACGGACCAAAGCTTGTACATCTCGAGCAAAATGGATAAAAAAGGTAGCTGCATAATTCAGGCACAAGCAATCCAAAAATTTCTTAGTGATGCACTGATGCTGTTGAAACTTTGCTATACGACCTCTGTGGAGTAATATTGTAAAGAGTAGAAAACTAGAACTTCCTGTACAAAAAGGATCATAATAATTAAGAAGAGTTCGCATCTTGGGAATGACTTTACAATAAGAAGCCATTGCATTCTTCTTTAGTGTACCTGTAAATGAGTCTACAGTCGATAAATGTATGTATGTATCCAAAGGAGAGTGAAATAGGATTATATACAAGCAACAGATTTGTATCTAAATTTAGTATAAGGACTAAGAAACAAATAAAAGTAAATAGGAGATACAAACATAAATTTAGAAAAAGGAAGAATATTAAGTATAATTTTATTTTCTAAGTCTTACATCCACATACATCCTTATTATATCTAAGGGCTAGAAAGTGCACACTTATAGAAACAGTCACGAGGGTGACCTCGTCACACTAGGACTCTTATTTGCGGTCATATTTATCGAAGTTCTTTTCAAGAGCACTCCAATGCAACTTTCTAGTCTGTACGGTGTACCATACCACATGCACTTGAACTGAAGGAAACCTTAGTAGAATGATCATCTGAACTGACTTATACAAAAAAAGATTGTTAAATTCTTAAAGCAAATACCAGAGCAAAACAAACTCGTCGGCCTCGCAAGCTAACTGGAGTAACAAAATTATCTTTGAGAGTTCTTACTCTGTACAGATAATCATCGACTGGTTAATATTAGGTGACCCAATTTCATAAAGCTCCTACTGTATAGTTGGTTGGTCTTCTCATCCTCATCTACTGTACAGGTTTCATTTTCCTTTCCGAGCAGTGCTATCCCACACGACTTTGCGGGATGGCTTCCCGAAAAAGCGGCTTCTATGGGTCCTTTCCTGAAGCCATCCCGCAAAGTCGTGTGGGATAGCATTTGTCTTTCCACAATGCGTGCATCAGCGTAAGGTCCTAGTTAGTTATTGGGCAGAATACTTTTTAGACGATAGGGAAGTTTGGGGCATTAGATGATTGATGTTTTCCTTTATGTGTTTTCTTTTTCTTCCTCTCCTAGTCTTGGTACTGTGTAAATGAAATGCCAATTAGGCCTTACTAGTTTAGCAAGTACTCTGAAATTTATTTGAACACTATCTGTATTTTCATTGCAAAATAAAGGAATAGAACCCAGTAGTATCCATTGATTCCATTCTCAAGATAATACTAACAATATGAGTGTTAATAAGGTGTCTATGATGGAATTTTACCTAGGTAACACTGTTTTATAGCTAATTTTATACACCAATATATATTCTTGAAGGTATTTCGGCTACAAAAAAATGCACATACAGAGGAAAGATGAATAGCATTATTATAGGAAGAATATATGAGAATTATTCAAGTATCAGTTGCTAGTTAATCATTCAAATTTATTGATTATTGATTCCTATATATTACAGAAAAATGCCAAGGATAAAGTAGTAGTTCCCATTCCAGTTTACAGAAAAACATTCAAACAAATCTTTAGCCACACTGCATTTGACATCTGAAGTTGCACAAATTGCACTTCACCAACTATAAATCTAGTTTTAGACCATCTGAGGATCCGTGAAGAACAAGAAGGAACACCACCTAAATTTCACACCATCTTTTAAAAGACATAAAATAGTTTTGAGAGGAGAAATCATTATGAACTGAATCACTTGTGTTGTTGTATGTGGGAGGTTTGGATTCTCATTCATAATCTCTACAGGATCATATTGCAGAGAGAAACTCTGAATCAAAGAGTAGATCTACAGAGAGAGTGAAGTGGTGGAGAAGACGGCAAAGTTTATTATTTGAGATTCCCGAGTCTCTTTAAGTAGTGGCCATCTTGCTAAACCCTAAGAAGACCTAACCGAACCATGGCCTTCAGGCCCAACAAGCTCAATCATTTCTAGTGTGTGTCTCTCTAATTGCTATCTATTATGCAGCATGCATGAAAAGAAATTGTGGGGAACACACACTTTCTTTTTTCGTTGTACCTAGATAATTTAGATTGGCACCTTTATCTTGGCTATATTTGTGGTTATATTATTTCAAAAGAAAAATGAAAATGAAGTTATATTTACTCATTTTGTTTTAGGTGAGTAAAACAATTGCTGCAGAGGGTAACTAGACGCACTTACCAGTGGATCAACTCCAGCAGCGAAAATGATTATGGCAAATACCAGTGCAAATGTAACAAGCTAGTCTCAGTGAGCACATGTCAAAATGAAGTGATCAGTCCAGGAAATTGCTTGAGAGTATCTTAAGTGATGCGGTAGGAAGCATTGAACAGAATAACTATCTAATAGACCTTCCTTCAATTATAATGTCGTGCGCATTACCAAACATCTTTATCAACTTTACGTGGCATTAGTGTTTTGGGAAATGAATACAATTACATGGCAAATTTACATACGTGTTCTTTTCATGTCATGTGTGAGTTGCCATTAAAAAAATTGAAAACAGAAATTCTTACACAACAAGTACACAACAATTCTTAAAAGTTATTTTCAGGTAAAGCAAATGTTTATTAGGAGGAAACACAAACAACATATCAAATTAAGAATTGTTACACAATAAGATGACTCTCTAGTGTACTTGCAAAATAATAAAAAAATATATCCTGGGATGGGGGCAATGGCCCCTTCCTCTGGGGTGGTTTATCATTTCCATAAACAAACTGAAAATTTAAAGCTTTCTTTGTTTTGAAAACATGAAGGGTTAATTGGGTTTTAATACTTACATTTTGTCCAATGTTAGTGTTTGGTCTAATTTTTGTCCAACTTAGGGCTTGGTACCTGGACCTTACGTTGACTTTGGTCGACTCTGTTAAAATTAGTTTTAATAAAATGTATTATCTAAATATTTGTGCATTGACTGTTTTACCCTTCACTTGTCACACACTTATTACACACTTCATAATTCTAACCTAACCTAACTCTCCATCCCCGACCAGTTGCTATACACATATAGGTTGAGAAAGATAAAACAAATCAGAGAAAAGTTTTCCATTACAATTCCATGTCTTCCATTTGTACATCACCCTTTTCTAGCACTTTTTCAACCAAATTTAACAAAAATAAATAAATGATAAGACAATCATTGTAAGACAACCATTCACATTTAAATCAAGAATTGTAACACATAATAGGGCTATCATTCAAAAATCCATGTGCACGTTGGCTAAAGGTGTAATATATGGTTCATCACCATCCGAAGAGCAAGATTGCCTCAGCAGATCTGGTCAAGAGCAAAAATGAAGATAACCTAAATCTATGCGTTCCTGTGTAAAAGCATGAAATACTTTTGAGAGGAGAAGTCATTATGACAGAAATGATTTTATGTGAGGATGGATTCTTATAATAAATCAATATCTCATTCATAATAATATCTGAAAATTTCATTTCCAGAGTAGCTAGATCTACAAAATACTGAGATAAAGAGTTGAAGAAGACGGCAGGTTTTGTTTTGTTTTTGTCAGATGAGAATGGATGATAGTTGATAGAGAATAGAGAGAGATCAGGTCTTCTAGAAGAGCAAAAATGAAGATAACCTAAATATCTGTGTTCTTGTGTCAATCGTATGAAATACTTTTGAAAGAAGAAGTCATTATATGACAGAAATGATAATATGTGAGGATGGATTCTCGTAATAATAAACCAATACCTCGTTCATAATAATATATTTCATTTCCACAGTAGCTAGGTCTACAAAATACTGAGATAAAGAGGTGGAGAAGACGGCAAGGCTTTTTGTTTTGTTTTTGTTTGAAAAGAATGGATGAGAGCAGATAGAGGAAGATCTCCAAGTTTATATAATGGTGATCTTGCTAAACCCTAAAAGACCTGACCTAGTGGCCTAGGCCCAGTATTATCAAAGTTCTTTTTAAAGCACTCAAGTGCAACTTTCTAGTGTGTACGGTGTATATGCACTTGAACCGAAATTGTTAAATTCTTGAAATGTCTCCTGAAATCGATGTTGTCGACAAAAAAAAAAAAAACTTATAAAACAAAGAGTCTTTTAGAACAAAAAAATTCATAAAAATCTCCTCCAATTCACATATTAGCGTCAGTTGAGCTACATGCCCGACTGACACTACAAATTAAGTTTGTATACTTGATAATAGAAGGAACCGGTTATCTTTGCTAAAATTTGGTAGTTTCCCCTGTTGCCACATTCCAGATGTGATTTGTTTGGTAATTTCTAAACCTGGTAAAATGCATTTTCACACCCAAGTGCTTTATGATTTAATAGACTCAACAAGAGAATCTTGGCTGAAGAAGTATCATCTGAGTAAAACTTTTACGCAAAGTGCATTAGGCTCTCATAATAACTTCCACGCAAGTTTATTGAGCAATGCTAAATCGAATTTGTGTGCATCTTTAAAACATATGCCTCCATATCGCCTTGGCTTACGAAATGATTGCCACGATTTAAAATAAATTTCTTGAGTTTATTCCTCCAATAATCTACAACCACTTCAACCTACCCCGTTTCAGCACTCACTTACTTAGACGGCATCACAGAGTATCAATTTTGACTGTTATTGATTCTCAATTAACGATTGGGTTTTGCGACAATTTTTTCGGTCATTTTATATGGATTATTTGCAATCAATGTGTCAATTCATGTATGCATCAAAATTTATTTTGCAACACAAGAGCAAATGCACATTCTTATACACCAATTCTTGAAGTTGTTTTAGCTTAGAGCCTATACTAGAGCAAATGCACATTCGGAAGATTTAATAATTGAAGAATTGTTACACATATGACTACCATGCAAATTCCGAGATGCAAACCCATTCAACTTTATTAGTTACTACAATAAGGCGATTCCTAGTATTACATACCACCAATCTTAAGAATTTCCATAAAATTTTCGTAGTGACAACTAAGCGAAATTCACTACGAATATCGGCAGCCAGTACTTTTCTACCAAATTTGGGGAAAATTCTGGAAAGGGTTCTGTTCCTCAAATGGTAGTAACTTGAGATCCCATATGAAACACAAAAGTACTTTTGAGGTGTAAATACATTTGAGAGGAGCAGTCACTATGACAAAGTGATCAAATTGTGTTTGAAGATGATTCTCATATACAATATCTCATTCATCTCCATTATCATATTGCAAAGAATGAGGAATTCAATCCCAGAATAATAGAACTATAGACAGAAGGAGAGATATAGTAGAAGACGGCAAGGTTATTGTTCATGAGATGCATCAGAGAAGAAGAGATAGAGAGTAGTAACTTTTATACAGTGGTCATTTAGTCATCTTGCTAAACCTAACTCCTTATTGGATCAAGCCTAAAGTTTTATTTAAACCCTCGTTAATAGATTCGTGAATTATATCAGGAAATTCCGTCTGTATGGTTGAAACATACGGAGAAATAGTAATTCGAACTGGAATTGGTGCATGCTTCTTCTCCTGGGAAAAAATGTTCCACCAACGCCAATTGATGGTCTGTTCTCTCTATTTTAGAGTATCTCTTTAGATCTACTGATTTGCGCAATAAACCGAATTCTACCTCCCCGGTGACACTGTATTATTTGGGAGGATGTTTATTTATTTGGATAAGTTGCCATGATATCCAATATTTAGATAGAGATTTGCTTCTGCCTCCATTGACTTTGTTAATAATTTGGGCGAGGTGTCTATGTGAGAATTCTTCCCCGAATGAACACGGGATTCATAAACAACAATTCTTAAGGTTGTTTTCAGCTGGGGTGAATGCACATTCAAAGGAAAGATTAGAAAAGAATTGTTAACTATCGTTCAAATTCTGATGCTAACAAACCATTCAACTTTATTAATTCATGTATTACATAAACTGATTCCTTTTACATCTAGATATGGATCTTAAAAACCATTGGAAAAAATACATACTAACTACTGAAATACTTTTGTCCTTGAAGATCTTAAAGATGAAGAACACCTAATCTCAGAATGGTTATGAGAAAGAATGAAATACTTTTGAGAGAAGAAATCATTATGCTGAACATTGATTAATTTTTGTATGTGGGATTGGATTCTCACATAGGACCAATATCTCATTCATAATCTCTATTATAACCATTTTGCGAGAGAAAATTTCACTGACGAGATCTACAAGAGATGGGTGAAGTGGTGGAAAAAGTAGGCAAAGTGTATCTTTGTACAAGAAAGAGAGTGTGGATAGAAAGAGTTTCTCAAGTAGCTTTATATAGTGTTCATCTTGCTAAACCCTAAGAAGACCTAAACAAATTAAGCCCTTCGTGCCCAACAAGCCCAGTCTTAAATGTTAAGCACTTTCTTGACAACTTTCTAGTGTGTGTTTCTCTATCTACGATTGGGAAGTATTTTATTTCTAGTGTCGAAGACCAAGCTTAGTCTGAAAACAAAGGGAAGAAATTGGGAAGGAAAATTTGGCCATTGTTACAAAGATATCAATGGGAAACTCACGGCAAATAGGTTGTTTCAAGTTATTGTTTGTGTATCTCTTAATGTAGCTAGAATTATAACATCTTTTCTTAATCAATAAAATCTTAATCATTTTACTTGGAAGTTAAACAAACAATCACAAGAGCGGACTTCTTATCAAAAACCTAATATCTATGACGGGTGTTGCTAGTGTGCGATAGTGCGTGCTGTCAATTTGTTTGTAGCGAATCCTCCTCCTTGTTGCAAATAATCACGGCAAAAAGCCAAGCGCACCAAGGCGCCATCAGATCTAGAATTGCTAGATGGATCCCACAACCCATTGAAAGGAAAATTAATAGTTCTTCACATTCTCAGACTCTCAAACCATCTACGTTTTCCTTCCTTCTAAAGAATCAAAATGATGAAAATGTGAGCGTTAATTAGGTGCCAATGACACTGTACATAGAAAAATTTTGGAGGCCAAGGGCAGATGGTTATCTATTTGGCATGAAATGAAATGTATCATGTGATTTCGGTATCCTAATTTCGTGGTTGGGTCGGTTTTGTGCAGCAACTCGGTCGGTACGAATGCGAGATAAAAGCTGGGCTTGTGATTCATGGACTTGTTCGGTTAGGTCTTAGGGTTTAGCTAGATGACCAAACAACCATTATATAAACGTCGGTACCTCTCTTAGCTTTTTCATTCGATGAAACACAAAACCTTTCCAGTCTTCTCCGCCTCCCTCGTAGTATGTAGATCTACTTCCTGTAAGGGTTGCTCGAAATAACATTTCTCGCCGTCTTCTCCACCACTTCCCTCTATCTGTAGATTACTCTGAGATAGATATGAATATACAACAACACAAATCAATGAACCAGTTTGGGCACAAGCATTTCTCCTTATGTTCGTTCATTTATATCTCCACATCGATAAGGCATCAGATGCATACGACTAAGATGATGAAGATCAGGGATAAAAGTCAGAGTAATATTTTGTAGCGAAGTCAATATTACTGTTAAACTCTTTAATGAACGGTGGTTAAATTTTGTAGAGAATATTATGATCGGTGGTAATGAATGGACTATATTATATGTAATTTAGTAGTAATAGGAATCAGCTTATTTAATAAGAATCAATAGAATCCATAAAATTGAATGGGTTAGCATCTGAATGATTGTCATGTTATATGTAAAAATTCTTCATTTAATTTGCTATTTAAATTATTGTCTTCATTATTGTCTTATAAAGTAGATCTCTCTTTAGTGTTTAAAGATTATTTCTCATATAAAATCAATATCTTATTTATCGCTAAATTTCAATTACAGACTTAATAGATCTAGAAAGAGGCTCCAAAGTAAATTTATATAATGAGCGAGACATCTCTTGCTAAACCCTAAGATGGCCTAACTTTGATCAAGCCCGTGAATCCCGGGCAGAGATATTGGCTAGGCTCGGCTGAAATGTCAATGACCTATCACTAAACACGGGTCCCAACTCAGGAGCGAAGGCAGAAATCGGGCGATTTAGATCTGGTTCGAAGTAGATGTAGCCGATATACCCCCAATTGCAGCACCTTTGACACTATCTGGATCGTCTAAGAAGAAATTTCTCGCATGTGTGAGTGTAATAGCAAAATTTAGGAGGTTGAGGTCCTTCACTCTAGGATAGTAGATGTTTACTTATTTGGATTATTTGCCTTATCGATATTCATGTGTGCATTCTAATTTTATTTTGGAACCTTAAGTTGGACCGCCACTAAAAAAAAATGAACACGGGACTACTTAGATAACATAAGTAAGCCAAAAATCTTGATTTGGGAAAAATGCGAGATGCGCTTTCGGAGGAAACATGTATAGCGAGAATTAAATGAAAATTATTACACATATAATATCACAATTATTCAAATTCAAGATGTTTGCTATTACAAAAACATCTGTCAGCTATACCCTAAACCCTCAAGTAAACTCTCTTTATATAGTAGTCATTTGTAGCTAAACTCTAAACCCTACCCGAATCCAAGCCCTTCAGGCCCAACAAGACCAGTCCAATATGAACTCATATTTACCAAAATGTTAAGAAGCAGCAGTCAACTACATATTTTTATCTGTGTGTGCCTCTCTAATTGCTATCTGTTGATCAAGTTAAAACTTAATGTGCAGCATTATAAAACAACATGGGGTATTCTCAGCTTAGAACCAAATAAAAATAAAAAATCACATGGAATTTCGTAACACCATCACATTCAGCTACATACAAGCAGACAAGCGATTAACCATAATTTTTTGCCATAGAATGATGTGTGGTTCCAGGCAGCACACTCTTTGAGACCCGCATTTGATGATTTTGGTTCATGAATCATCTAATATGAAAAACACAATAAAACATGAAACCAAATTTCCATTTCATTCCCTGAAATTACATTGATGATTTTGATAGATGTATTCAAACAAAAAAACAGTAATGGTTATCATTTAGTTCTCCTCTCAAAATGTTTTACATTTGATTTAGAGTTGCTAGATCCCACATTGAGAGAACATTGACACGCATGGTAATTGCCTTATTATGTGTTTATGAAGTTGTAGCTTAAAGACAAATAATGGCAAGGATAGTAATCTAAGAGTTAATGTTGGTTTCAACAAATGTTACCGATGGTTGAACTGAACCCATGACTTCTCAAGGTGCTAATAATCTGAGAGTTAATGTTGTTTTACAACCGTATTTAACCCACATGACACATATTACCACAATCACAATTACAAAATAACCACATGAATTCTTACATAGTCTCTACACCATCCAGTTCTTAGCAGATTAAATGAAGAAGAATTGCTGCACATAACGAACCATTTAACTTTATTGATAATTATTATTATTACAGTGACTCCATTACATAAACATATCCAGGATCATCATGTAAATACTTAATACTTCAACCAAATGTCAGCAACAAGAACCAACTAGAAATTCTCCTAAACTTTTTCTTCTTCTTTCTATTAAGGAAAACAATAGACACCTTGGGGAGATTAGAAGAACCAAAATAATTGATCAGCCAAAATCTTAAAGTTCAAAGACAAGAAATGGAATTTGAGAGGAGAAGTCATTATGACAGAAATGATTTAATTGTGTGTTTGAATGTGAGGATGGATTTCTCATATAAACTCAATATCTCATGTATCTACGAATTTCTATTACAGACTTAATAGATCTAGACATAGAGAAAGAGAGGCGGATGAAGAAGAAGACGGCTAGGTTATTTATTTTTTAAGGCGAATGAGAAGACAGAAGCTCCAAAGTAAATTTATATAGTGAGAGGAAGGAAATCTCTTGCTAAACCCTAAGAAGGCCTAACCTGATCAAGCCCGTGAGTTCCAGGCCCAGGATATTGGCCTGTCACTAAACACAGGTCCCAACTCCGGAACTTGACAGGAATCAAGATCCCGTTCGAAGTAGATATAGCTGATATACCCACAATTCCAGCACCTTTGACACTATCAGGATCGTCTAAGAAGGAATATATCCGCCGGTGACGGTGTAATGGCAAAATTTAGGAGGTCGAGGTCCTCACTCTAGGATACTAGATGTTTACTTATTTGGATTATTTGCCGTATCAATATTCATGTGTGCATCCTAATTTTATTTGGAACCTTAAGGTGGACTACAACTAAAAAAATGAACACGGGACCCTAGTTAGCAATTCGGGGTACGGGTTGTAGTTCGGAGGACGGCATACGTACGAGAATTATATGGATTTAGATAGGTCGGATTCGGTCAAAAATCCGGTCAACGATTCGTTGTTCGGACTGTAATTCGGAACGGCATACGTACGTGCATATTCGTTTTATAAATGTAAGTTCGGCACTTAAAATTCGGCTTACATATATGATAAATTGATATGTATTATGACCTTATTACGAGACTAATTTTATTTGTATATGATTTATAAGATGGAAAAAACATTTTAGCGTGATTATTTAACAAAAAGTAAACAATTTAATCGCATAAATATATTATAAAACGAGTTTATAGACTTTTAAACAAAAATTAACACATAAAACACTGGTTAAACAACTACCAATAGAACATTTTAACTGAATAATTGTATTTAAATATAAAGTATATACAAAATCAAACAAAAAACCAATCAACGGAACTCTGGTCATAGAATTACATATGGGAGAGCGAGGTTGGGCGCGAACTAGGTTCAAAGTTCTAGTTCGGAAATATCGTTCGGATTCGTTTAGTTCAGATACGTTTGCAAATCATTCGTGAAGTCCATATAATTCGGGAACTAGGTTCGGAGTTCAAATAGTTCGGAAGTATCATTCGGATTCGGTCAGTTCGGATACGTTCGCGAATCATTCGGGAATGATTCGGAGAATTACTAACTAGGCACGGGACTACTTAGCTAACATAAGTAAGCAAAAAATATTTCAGTTTGGGCAAAATGCAGATGCGCATATAGAGGAAAAATGTATAACAGAATTAAATGAAAAATTATTACACATATAATATCGCAATTATTCAAATTCAAGATGAAAAGTTAAATGCACTTTCATACAACTTTATTGATTCCTATCACATAAACATCCAGTTAGCTAAACCCTAAACCCTCAAGTAAACTCTCTTTATATAGTTGTCATTTGTAGCTAAACTATATACCCTACCGAATCAAAGCCCTTCAGGCCCAACAAAACCAGTCGTATCTGAACTCATAGTTACCAAAATTTGTTAAGAGGCAGCAGTTTACTACATATTTCTACCGGTGTGTGCCTCTCTAATTGCTATCGGTTGATCAAGTTAAAACTAAATGTGCAGCATTGATGTGTTGTGATAGTGGTAAATAAAGTGATTCGATTCTCGAACTTGTGAAAGATGATTTTTAGATTCAAATAAAACTAGAAAACTCAAAGAAGATGTTGTTATCAAGATTATAAAAAGCAACGAGACTCGGGATTCCACCATTGACCAATTAAGTGATTCAATCTAATCAATATTCATGCAATTCTTTGCGTTTGAAGTGATTCTAATTTATTTCCTCTAGTAGATTTTCGAAGTAACAATTGTATACATCAAGCATGAAACATCAAAAGTCTTAAACTAAGCATGCTTCATCAAAACGAATCACAATCATTCAATAAAAATCAATTTTCCAATATTAGTTCCATGCAAATAATCATAAAAAGAAATTGCAAGAATTAATTCAAATAGAAATATACCACTCTTCATGGAACAATGGCTTCCTCCGTCGCCTCAGCTAAGGGGTTTAGCTCCTCATATTATTCACGTGCTCAAAATAGGTGTTCATAGCTCAAAAGGGTGAAAAACAAGAGAAACTAATAAAGCAGACAGTTCGCAACGTTTTATAGGCGTTACAACCTCTTTGGGATGGATTTCCTCAGTGAAAAGATCCGACTCAGGCTGTAGAGTCTGGAAAAACTCAACTAAGAACTCTGAAGCACATAATAATAACCTGAATAATTGGGGATCCTCAGATTCAATCAAAGTTGACTCACGCAGTTGACCATAATGAAAGCAGTGGTCATTCTTAAGCAAATGTGCCGATTCTAATCTCCTAAAATACTTAGGCTTAGTCTTAAAACTGAATAGCTAACACATTTGAAACTCATACGTTCCCACATTTGGAAGAAAAATATTTGGTGGGAAAACAAAGTCAATCTGGGTATCATATCCTAGATAAACCACATCAAACAGAGGATGGGTTTCTAACAACTCAACTACTCTATGAAGATACTCTTGTGAAATGGTAGAGGCATATACTCCAAGTCCACCCCCAAACTTAGAATTTTGGGTGTCTCTAAATAGACTAGTCACAATATTCTAATTTCTAGACCATCGGGTTCTGAAAAAGGTCAATTGCTTTATCGAAGTTATAATCAGGTGGTTCATCCTCTAAATGCATCTGATGCATACATAAAGTAGGACTTATGTCCTTAATATCCTCTATGGTCCACCCTAAAGCTTCCTTATTGTCTTGAAGCACGGTCACTGGCCTACTCTCCTGATCACTATCCAAATCGGAAACTATAATAACAGGGAAAGTCTCAGATGGGCCTAAAAATGCATAGTTAGGGTCCAACTTAGGAGGCTCTTCTAAACAAGGGATTAAGGTAGACTCGAAAGCTAATAATGGTGCAAACCTAGCTTTCCATGTATCGGTATCTAACATAGGAATAGAATCCAACAGAGCATTTACTTGTTCAATGTTGCTATCATCGTCGAAATCCATGCGAAAATGGGCTAGACAACTCTCTAATGGATCTTCCGATATGATGTTTGGTAATGACTCCTGAACAAAGGTTCCTATCATGTTTACCTCTTCAATACACGTGTCATCTAGCTCAGACTGTAGCTTATTGACATTAAAAATATTCAACTCAATAGTCATATTACCAAAAGATAGATTCCTAATACCATTTTGACAGTTTATGATCGCATTAGACGTAGCTAAAAATGGGCGACCTAAAATCACAGGTATCTGGTTCTCTGGGTCAGGGACAGGTTGGGTATCTAAGACCACGAAATCCATAGGATAAATAAACTTGTCGACCTCAATAAGAACATCTTCTATCACACCATGAGAAATTTTAACGGACTATCGGCTAAGCTGCGGTGTTATCTTGGTAGGTTTCAATTCACCAAGTCCTAGCTGTAAGTACACATGGTATGGGAGTAAGTTCAAACTAGCTCCTAAGTCAAGTAAAGCTTTATCTACCCGATATTTTCCTAGAAGAATTGTTTTCTTGGGTTCCCTACTATTTTCCCATTGTTGGGTCTTTTCGGCGATTTCATGCAAATATGTCATCGCCTCATCAACTGTTTGGTTTTCAAACCTACCTGTACACATAGATTCTAGTGTGGTCATTGTGGAATAATCTAAACCCTCATAAAGGATCTGAACTAACCTAACATTTTCTAAACCATGATGAGGACATTGGGCTAATAAATCATTGAGCCTTTCCAAATACTTATACAAAGATTCTCCCTCTTGTTGAGAAAATGTGCAAATTTGCATCCTAATAGACGATGTTTTGTGCCTAGGGAAAAACTTGTTCAAAAAGGCAGATGTAAGTTGTTCATATGTTTCAATTGAACCAGAAGCCAAACTATATAGCCACGAGTTAGCTTTATCTTTCAAGGAAAAAGGGAATAACCTGAGTTTCAAAGCATCATCATCAAGGTTTCTAATCTTTAGGGTACTACAAATTTCCTCAAAGTCCCTAACATGGAAATAGGGGTTGTCATTTTCTTTCCCTAAGAAGATTGAGAGCAACTGTAAGGTCCCAGGTTTAAGTTCATAAGTTGCTTCCGTTTCACCTAACCTAATACACGAGGGACGAGTAGTCCTAGTTGGATTCAACAAAGCTTTCAAAGTTTTCTTTCTGGCACTATTAGAATATTAGGGATTGTCTCCTCAAGCTGACGTTCAAAAACAGACTCTTCAAAAATCGGACTTTCTAAATTGAGGTAATCGAGACGCTTAGAACTACTAGGTTTCTCTTTCACAAATCTACCTAGGGCGTCTCTTTTACGTTCAGGCATGCAAAAGAATAAGGAATGGGATTCTATGCAATCACAATCAAGGCCGACTCAACCAAAGCAAACCTAGAGATTTCTAGCAAACAAAAAGCATGATGTCTCCACTTAGATTGTTTCTAGACCAGCTTCTAATCCTTCGAAAGGGAATTCGTTACAATTTAAGAAAACCCCTCTGGAATCAATTCGAGTCAAAGTTAGTTCAATAGAGGCGAGGGAAGCTCGGTGGAGCTTTGATACCCAAGGCCTCACTGGAATTACAAGGCGGCGCAGTCACACATTCAACTCATAGAAACCATCATGAACTTGAAGTATGCTTAAAGAGTAACCAATATTTTCGAATGACTTTCCTATTAAGCTCGTTACCCTATCGGTCTTGTTCTAGTCAGTATTTTAAGCTTAGGTTCGCATTTGGTATCGTTTTCCTAAGGCGGGCAAGAAGAGAACGGTGATGAAATACGAACCCTTATCTTGTATGGCCAGTCCTTTCCCTTTACTAGGAAATTAAAGCAGCCGTATTCAAGTCCTTAGCATATATGCAAACGAAGGAAGACATTAACTCGCTGACAGGGGATTCGCGAGTGTTCAGATTTTTACCTCCCGTTCCAGACGGGGGATGAATCGGTTGTAGTCGACTCGGGCCACGACTCCTATGTCGGTGTTATGCAGAACAAGGTGCAGAGACAATATCGTAATTGTCCTCCTTCTCTGCAAACAGTTTATATTTAAAGTACCCTTCCGTAGGGTAAAAATAAAAATAATGTCCCAAAGTCCAAAAGTCCAAAGTCCAAAAAGAAAAGAAAAATTACAAAAATAATAAACCCTGATACAATTTTTTTCCTAAAAATAAACAAACCCTAAAAACAAAATAACTAAAATAAAATTGTCTTCTTTTCCGTTCTTTTCGCTTTAATCTTTAGCTCCAAGTCTTGACGAAATCACCAAACTCCTTGGCTCAATTTTCTTTATGGTCCAGAAACTGTAGACAAAAGATAAATACCCAAAAACGTAAAATAGAACAAAAATAATAAAAATCTAAAAAATAAAAAGAAAAATAAATCTAAAACCCTAAAAACAAGTCCGCATCGGCGGCGCCAAAAATTGATGTGTTGTCATAGTGGTAAATAAAGTGATTCGATTCTCGAACTTGTGAAGGATGATTTTTAGATTCAAATAAAACTAGAAAACTCAAAGAAGATGTTGTTATCAAGATTATAAAAAGAACCGAGACTCAGGATTCCACCATTGACCAATTAAGTGATTCAATCTAATCAATATTCATGCAATTCTTTGCGTTTGAAGTGATTCTAATTTATTGCCTCTAGTAGATTTTCGAAGTAACAATTGTATACATCAAGCATGAAACATCAAAAGTCTTAAACTAAGCATGCTTCATCAAAACAAATCACAATCATTCAATAAAAATCAATTTTCCAATATTAGTTCCATGCAAATAATCATAAAAGAAATTGCAAGAATTAATTAAAATAGAAATATACCACTCTTCATTGAACAATGGCTTCCTCCATCGCCTCAGCTAAGGGGTTTTTCTCCTCATATTATTCACGTGCTCAAAATAGGTATTCATAGCTCAAAAGGGTGAAAAACAAGAGAAACTAATAAAGCAAACAGTTCGCAACGTTTTATAGGCGTTACAAACCGACTGTTACAGAGAATTGTCGCAATATGAACATTAATTGGTAGATAAGCTTTAGTGCGAGATGCAATAGTGAGATACACGCCCAACTGACCCTACAAATTAAGTCGTCTATTGAAGAAAAAAAAAAAACTAAAAATATCCTCCAATTGGAAGAGATGCAAAGAATATGGATTTGTAAGATAAGATCCCCTTCGGAAGGAGAAAACAGTAGAGGAAGAGGTATCAGATTCCATTTGTTTGTAGAAGAAATCCAGTTACGCTGCTAAACCTTAACGGTATCCCCTGTTGCCATTGTCCAGATCTGATTTGTTGGAAAATTACTGGTTTGCAATAGAAGATGAAATAACACAGGAAAAGAATGTTGTACTCAAAAGCTTTCAAGGCTCATACGATTTCTTTTAGACAATTATTTCTACCCTCCCAATAAACTGGCGATTACAACTGGTATGTGAAATAATGCCTTCAGGATACAATGAAAGCCCTACAACGGAAATTGAATTCAAGGTTTGTACCCCTTGATCCAATCAAGAACACATGTAAACAGATTTCGATGATGCTTTAGAAAAGAGAGAAAACAGAGAAGGGTTTTCGTTAGATTGTCTTAAACGAGTTTTGGGAGATGCTATTTATGGAGGTTTTCGCATCTGTTGGGAATAGACATGTTTTTCACCAACAGGTTTCTCTGAAATGATGAGTCTCTTCATCATCAGACATCAATGGCGTCTGTTGGATTTGAATATTATGGATATGTTTGTAACGGCCGAAACAGTTACATACCACCAAAAAATTCTTCCGGAGGCGTTGCCCCCTGGACCCCCAGGGGCGCCCCCTGGACCCTCGACGTCGTCGTCGACCACAGCTGAGGGGCTACGCCTTTGGGACCCTTGGATAGCGTAGTTGAAAATATTCCAACATGATTTGTTTCGACAATTTCTAAACATGGTAGGATGCATTTCCACACCCATGCCTTGTGATTTAATAAAATCGGCAAGAGGATCTTTGTTGAAGAAGTATCTGGCCCGTAAAACTTCTAGGCAAAGTGCATTAGGCTCTCATAATAATATCCAAGAAAATTTATTGAGCAATAGTAAATTGAATTTGTGTGCATCTTTAAATCATATGCCTCCATATCGCTTTGGCTTACGAAATGATTTCCACGATTTGAAATAAATTCCTTGAGGTTATTCTTCCAATAATCTGCAACTACTTCAATCTACCAATTTTGACCAGTTATTGACTCACAAGATTCTTTGACCGGTTATTAATTCATTAGTTTTTGTAGATTTGGAATTGTTATCTGGCCAGCGGTAATGTGGTACTCTGTCACTCTTGGTGCATCTCTAAGTAACACCATCTGCATTAAAAGAGAATAAAATTATCCCATTATCATAATGTGCGTTCTGAACAGATGTTTATTTATTTTTCTGGATTATTTGCCATGAATGTATCTTAAATTCATTTTTGCAACCTCAATGGATATGAGAACACAAACTGATTAAGTGAAAGAACTGTTACAAAGGACAATCTCATAAAAAAATTATAATTGCATAAACTGATTCTGTTACATTATTATGTAGTTCCATTACATTTACCACCAATCTTAAATACTCGTGCAAAAAATTGGGCAGCCAGGAAAAAAGACGATAACATAATGACTCGTGAGAGTATAAGTCTTTAGGACACTCTTTGGATGATACAAAAGATGAATACCAAAGCCTTTGAGAAAGAATGAAATAGTTTTGAGAGGAGATATCATTATGCTGAACTGATTCACTTGTTTTGTTGCATGTGAGATGAGATTCTCATTTAAAACCAAGATCTCGTTCATAATCTCTATTAGGATGATCATTTTGCAGAGAGAAACCCTGGATCACAGAGTAGATCTAACGAGAGAGTGAGGTGGTGGAAAAGACGGCAAGTTTTTGATGAGAATAAGAGTGTGGATACAAAAGACTTCTCAAGAAACTCTTATATAGTGGTCATTGCCATTGGTGCTAAACCCTAAAACCTTACCAAATCAAACCCTTAAGGCCCAACAAGCCCAGCCTAACCTGTATTCATATTTGCCGATATTTGTGGAGCCTAGCACACTACATTTGATGATTTATGGTTCATGCATCATCCATTGGTAGGTGTACAATGTACATCAATCAACTAATCTTCCCCCTTAAAGGCCTTGACAAATAAAGCTCAGACATTTAAAGGTGATGAAACCCTCGCTTCCTATTGGCCCAGAAAGGCATTTTCTAATGCAGAAGCTATGGTGAGGACACTTGGCATAATTATATTGGTTGTAATAATTAGAATTTGGTTACAATTTGGATACATCAAATACTTAACTGGCCGTTAGTAACGGTGTTGAAAAAAAGTAGGTAGACAATACTTATGTTAGAATTTAAACTTGAATTATTTAATTACACCGTTTTACACCTATACTTAACTGTACTTTAGTAAAGGTGGAAAAAATTCACGTACAAACCATTAAATAAAAAAGAAAAAAAAAAGCAACTACAAACTCTTAAAATGTGAAACTCTTAAAAAAGGAAATCGTTGACACAAAAAAAAAAAAAAAAAAAAATCGTTTCAAATCAGGAATAGGTGCCAAAAAAGGAATTAGCCTTTCTTTACATATATAATACTAGGTATCACCCCGGCCTACGGCCGAGGCTCAACCTTTTTCGATTCTTCTGTAATGTTTTGCCAGTCGATTAGTATCCTCGCACAAAAATTTAGTCATCATGTAATGATTGAGATTGAGGCCGTGTTTAGTTTTTCTGGTCATAGTAGCCGGGGCCTACCACCGTGGATTAGAAAATCTGGAGTTAAATATTATTATTGCATTAAAAACATCTGTGATTAGGTTGGAATCTAGTTTTGTTTATTGTTTGACCGGCCGATTAGTATCCTCACAAAAAATCTTAGTCAACCTGTAATAATCGGGGCCGTGTTTAGTTAGTCGGGTCATAGTAGTCGGGGCCTATGGCCCCGGCCATGGATTAGAAAATCTAGAGTCAAATATAGTTCCTGCATTAAAATCATATGTGATTAGGTTGAAATTTAAGGGTATAACATATAAGGCAGATCCTGACCTTGGCCGTGGATTACAACATCTAGAGTTAAATGCAGTACCCGTATTAAAATTAATCGGCGCCTACATTCCCAATCGTCGCCTGTTAAACAGGTCATGGTGTTTTTTCGGTCAGGTCAAATTAGGATCAATTAGGGCCTACAATCCCTTTATAAGGTTGCAGTGCCATTGTATCAAAAATGTTAATTTTCCATTATGGCTCGGTTCTTAATTCATTAGATAATTAGCCAGTTTCTAAGGTTGCAGTGCCATTATATCGAAAAGGTTTTCCCTATTTGCCACCTACGTACGCTTTTCCTATTTGCCACTCACATAAATTACCACCCCTATTTATCATATTTACCACCCATATAAATTTGAAAATATCCTAAATGACACTTCTTGACTTTTTCTCGACCATATTGTCCTACTCCATCTCCACATACTCCACCCACCGGCCATCATCTTCCACCCATTTTTTCTTATTTGATTAATTGAAAAACCTTGAAAAGTGAAATTGAACATTAAAAGCAGGCTTTGTATCACTTACACTTTATCGGAGTCAAGTAAATCATCTCTTGACTCTTTATCATCGCTTTCCACCAATAATAACCTGAAAATGATAGGACTTTGAAAAACAAATCTTATCTAATATGCCACTTAAAGATCTGTTAATGGTGATCAATGCTGCAGCATCCAAGAATCCGAAGACCATACCAATTAATGCACATGCACATTTGGCATCATTATAGGTAACAAAGCATGCTTTCAAGATGACAACTTTGTCATAGCGGAAAAGGTATCCAGTTAATCTTACTGCTCTTAAGGTCATTAGGCTTTTTTTTTCTTCTTTTGACTTGGTTTGGGTGGAGTTTCGCCCCACCCGTGACGGTTTATTTTTAATTCGGTGTGCAGGGCTCCGTGTTGACGCATTGTCGATTCGGAGGTTACTAGGTTTATTTTTCTCATTTTTTTTTCTACAAAAATCTGTTAAGAGGCCTATTGTGCAGCCTTATAAGATAAAGGGGGTATACCCTTGCTATTCTCTGCATACAATAAAAAATAAAACAAATCACTTGGAATTTCATAACATCACCACATTCAAGTACATACAAGCAAAAAAAATTGGCATAGAAGTGATGTGTGGTGCCAGGCAGCCCCCTTTTTTTTTTTTTAATATAGATAAAAAGGCTAAAACGAGACGCCTCAAGCTGCATTCCGAACCTGAGAATTGGTGCTGCCTAGCAGACTACCTGATATCTCATGGTTAGCAATTACATCATTTAGATCTACATTTACATTGACACCCTGATGGTGACTTAAGTTTAAATAGTAATTACTGCCGCATATTGTCTGGATTAAGTTTGTTATAGTAATTTGGTCCCATGACCTATCATAATTAAAATTTATGCTAAGTTTAGCAAGGTTTACTGCCAAGAAATTTTCCCCATCGTTTGTTGTTCTCCAAGTGCCAATTTCGAATACTTCCTTTCCATCATAATCTGAAGAAAAACGAGCTCCCACCTTAGTTGCATACATGTTTCTGATCAGCTTAATTATTTGGCAGGAGTTGGATTCAAAGTCCATTCTTCTTCCTAACGCAACTGCCCAGTTGTAGGCATCCAAAGCCGCCCTTTCTTTTACTTTGTCATTTGAACATTGCCCAAGCACTGCTCCTTTTTCTCCCCTGCAATTTCCTGTGTGATCAAATAGGATTAACCCCATTCCATGCTTCCCTGTGGTAGAGTCTAGGAAAGTTGCCACATTTATTTTTATAGTAAAGATGATAGGATTTGCCCTTTTAGGCCTTATTCAATGATCTGATTTGCGGCCTCTTTTTTGGTGTATAAGACATTCATGATATTTTGCTTTTTCCTATCCATGATAGCTTTTTGGGTATTAATGAAGTGGATGATATCCTTTGCTATTATGGACGCATTGGGTTTCTTATTTTCGAAGACCAGATTACATCTGGCTTTCCAGATGTGCCATATAACAGTAATACACATAGGAGCCCATTCCATTGGAAAGTCCCTTTGTCTATTCTTATTTAGGAGATTTGATAGCCAATCATGGAAATCATCTCTGTTGCCGAAAACTACATTTGGTTCCAAAAATAACTCTCTCCACACCTGATGAGATAGTGGACAGTGCATGAAGAGGTGTGAGATTAACTCCTCTTGGCAGTTACATATTTTACATATTTTGTCTATATAGTGCAGGTGTTTTTCCATTCTTTCACCTGTCGGGAGAATGGAGTGCGCTGCTTTCCAGAGAAAAACTTTGATGGAGTGCCAGGCAGCCCATTTTATGATTTTTAGTTCATGAATCGTCCAATATTAGTTGGTGTACAATGTACATCAATGAACCTAGTAACCTCAATTGGAGAGAAAATTATATTTATAAAAACACAACCCAAAATGAAACCAAATTCCCATTTCATTCACTCAAATTACATTGAAGATTTTAACAGATGCATTCAAACAAAAAAAATAGTAATGGTTATTAGTTATTTCTCCTGTCAATATCAACATGTTTTACATTTCATTTAGAGTTGGTAGATATCCCACATTGAGAGAATATTGACATGCATGGAAATTGCATTATTACGTGTTCATGAAGATGTGGATTAAAGACAAACATTATTGCATTATTTCAATCTGCATTAGAACAGATCCACCAATATCCAGTTATTTCATTTTTAAAAGATTATTTGCCATTGAATGTATCTTAAATTTATTAATGCTAATAAACTGATTAAATGAAAAAACTGAAAAATTCTTATTATTACATGAACAAATGCAGCCGGATCATGTTCTTCCATTACATTCTACCATCAATTTTAAAATTGACAGAAAGCTGTTGACAAAAGCAAATATGATAACATAATTAATGACTTATAAGTCATTATCAGGCACATTGGAAGACCCTGAAGATGAAGCCAACCTGAAGATGAAGCCAACATATATATCTCAGGAGCTTTTCAAGAAACTATTAATTAGTTTTGAGAGGAGAAATCATTATGCTGAAACTCATTCATTTGTGTTGTTATATGTGAGATTGGATTCTCATACGAAACCAACATTTCATCCATAAGCTCTATTAAGATCATCTTGCAGAGAGAACCTTCCGATTCACAGTGTAGATCCACAGAGAGAGTGAAGTGGTGGAGAAGACGGCAAACATTATTATTTGAGGAGAATGAAAGAAACAGATTCCTGAGTAAGTCTGTTTATATACTGCTCATCTTCCTAAACCCTAAAACCTAAACGAACCCAACTCTTTGGGCCCAAAGAGCCCAGTCTTATCTTTACCAACATTTGTTATGAACACTCTCTCTACGGCAACTTTCTCTACGAAGGAACATCTAGAGTTTCTAGGCCGTACCAAGTTTTTTAAGGGCCCTAGGTGAAAACCGAAAATAGGGGCCCAAAAAATTCTTTTGCCGATTGTTTAAAGTAAAAAGACCGAAAGTATAAGTATGTTTAATAAAAAAAAAAAAGTTCCACTACATAAAATAGATCTTCCTGGCCTCCTCGATTCAAATTCATCAATGATCGTATCATAATCGATGTTATTCCCCTTCCTCGCACTAAAGTCAATGGATTCCGACAACTCTAGCAAAGCATCCCGTATTTTAGGAAGTTGCTATCGTATTGCTTTTACACTCTCTATATGACTTTCCCATAGAGTATCTGATAACATCTTAACGGTAAAAAATCTATACCCATATCATGTAGATTTAAACATAAACCAAAACAAAATTGAAGAATACTATGTTGAAATAGATTCTAACCGGTGAACTTACTGAAGTGAATATCGAGAGAAGAAATAGGTGCTCAGGGAATGACGAAATGCAAATGGATTAGCCAGTTAGGTTTTGTTTTTAATACTAGACAGTCGGATACTAAGTGAGGCTAAAAAATACGATGGTTCTTTGGGACAAAATAGTAAAGACTTGGGATGACAATATAGTTTTTTTTTTTTTGCTCTGAGATATGCGAATACACAACTATAGTATATATAAAAAAAATATTTTTTGGGGCCCCTATAATCCGGGGGACCTAGGCGATTTCCTATGTTTCCTAAGCACTTGGTACGGCCCTGAGAATTTCTAGATCCCACATTAAGAGCATCTAATTGCATTACTATGTGAACAAAAAGGTGTAATAATGGCATGGATAGTAGTAGTTCACATTAATTCTAAATAACAACTACTCTGTCATTCTTTTGAGAACCTCTAATACCATCTGCATTAGAACAGAACCCACTATCCATTACCAGGATAATGCACAATGTGAGTTCAGGAACAAAGAACATTCAGAGAACACATAAACTGATTACATGATAGTGCAAAATACACAAGACAATCATTTTAAAAAAAAAAAAACATTATTACATAAACAATATAATATCTAGAATCATGTAGTTCCATTTCATTTTGCCACCTATCTTAAAATCCCTTGAAGACAAATTATTAAGAAAAGGATATATTTCAATATCCATAAGATGAACAGGGAGATGAAATTCTTTTGAGAGGACAATCCACTGTGCTGAAACTGATTCATTCGTGTTGTTGTTGGTGCTTCTATTACCAATTTGCAAAGAAAAGATTCTATTACAGAGTAGTAGATCTACAAATTGAGAACCAGAGGCTGAGAAGACCGCAAGGTAAAGTTTTGTTTGGTGAGAGAAAATGTTTCTCAAGTTAACTCTCTTTATATAGTGGTCATTGGTAGCTAAACCCTAAATCCTACCCGAATCAAATCCCTTCAGGCCAAACAAGACCAGTCTTCATCATATTTACCAAAATTTGTTAAAAGCGCCCTGCTGCACTTTTCTACCAGTGCGTGTCTCTCTAATTGCTAGCTGTTGATCAAGTTAAAATCTGTATAGTACCTTAGCTACACTCTGCTTAGAACCAAACAAAAATCTCATGCAATTTCATAACAGCACCACATTCAGCTACGTACAAGCAGACAAGAATTCAAACATAATTTTTTGGCAGAGAAGTGATGTGTGGTGCCAAGCAGCACACTATTTCATTGGCGGAATTAACAAAAATAGGGCATTTTTAGGTGTGTCTTTCAAAAATATCGGAAACGTAAATTAATACACGAATATGGGTTTGTGTACCATTTTTACCCCTAACAAATAATTTTATTACATTTTGTCCTAAAAATTAGTGGACCATTACTATAAAAAAAAGTTTAGTCTTCCTAATTATATTTATTGATGGTCATATATGATGGTTCTACAATCATATAAAGACTAATCGGTACTAGAAGAGATTGTGACTACGAAATATTGCGCATTACTTCTTTTTGAGATATTTTAATTTTAATGAAGAAAACATTTTCAAATATAAAATATTTAATAATTATATATTTTAATAAATATTTGTATTATTTTATTGTAATCATCTTTGATGCATTTAGATATGATCTTGGGTATTAATGAATCAAATTATCTTTTCCTTCAAAAATAAAAATAAAAAAACAAAGAAAATACTTTTTCTAGTTTTAGTCAGGAAGGTCCAGACTTCTAACTGGACCTTAATAAATTATTCAAAAGTGCTATAATAGGAATTCATTTCTGTAAAACTAGGTCAAAATGGTCCGGACTTTTTCTTACCAAAGTCTGGACCATAAAAATCCTCAAATAATGGATTGCCACATAGACGCCATTTAGATTCAGAAAAGTCCGGACTATCAAACCTAAAGTCTGGACCATTGATGACACATAGGCGCCATGTAGGTTGATGAAGGTCCGCACCTTTGAATCCAAGTTCTGGACCTCACTGTGTGGTCATCAACCAAGAAATTTTAGAAGTTTGAAACGGTTGGGGCTTCCAGAATGAGTTCCCTCTTAAGTCCTACCGTTTAAACAATATTTCATCCAACGAGCAGCTGACTGGAATATACCCCAAACGTGACGATGCACAAAAAGTCAGGACCTTAATGGTATAATCGTAAATAATTGCAAACATTTATCTATATTAGTCCATAAAACCTATTTTCCTGTAATAATTTATAAATACCATATTTTTGGAAGAAATTTTCAAAAAAGCCTTATTTTCGATAATTAAAACTATTTCAGTCCCATTTGATGATTTTGTTCATCAATCATCCATTAGCCAGTGTAGAAAGTACATTAATCAACCTAATAACCTCAATTAAAGAGAAAATGTACATTCATGAAAACACAACGCAAAATGAAACCAAATTTATTAGAAAACTCTATGCAAGTTCTAATTTCATTGACTAACTTACATTTAAGATTTTGATAGATATATTCAAACAAAAACAAAAGAACTTATCAATTAGTTCTCCTTTCAATTATAACTTGTTATACATTTCATTTAGAGTTGTTAGATCCCACATTGACCCAACACATACATGCATGGAAATTGAATTATTATGGGTTCATGAAGATGTGGTTGAAAGACAAACAATTGCAAGGATAATAGTTCAAATTCTCAATAACTACTCTTTCAATCTTGTAGAACCTGTAACACCATTTGCATTAGAATAGAACACCTAAAATTTAAAAGATGAAGACTATCTAGAAAATTTATTTTGCAAGAATATATACATGGTAAATTTATTTTGCAACCTGGATGGATATGACATTAAAAGAACACATAAACTTATTCAATGTAAAATTTGCTACATAGGGCAATCATTTGAAAAAACATATCCTGGATTATGTAGTTCAATTACATTTTGGCACCATTCTGAAAAATTCTTGAAAAATTGACAGAAACTATCTGGAGAATTGAAACTTGCTAACACTACGTAAACCCAGAGAATCGGGAAGATGAAGATCACCTAAATTTAAAAGATGAACACCTCCTAAAACTCAGAATACCTTCGAAAAGACCTGAAAATAATTTTGAGAGGAGAAATCCTTGTGCTGAAACTGACTCATTTGCTGTCGTATGTGAGATTGGATTCTCATATAAAACCAAGATCTCATTCATAACCTCTCCTATCATTTTGAAGTGAAAAACTCACAATCACAGAGTAGATCTATAGAGAGAGTGAAGTGGTAGAGGAGACGGCAGAGGATAGAAAGAGATTCCTGTGTTACTCTCTTTATATAGTGGTCATCTTGCTAAACCCTAAAGACTTAACCGAAACAAGCCCTCATGTGGCTCAGGCCCAGTCTAGTCGAACTTTCTAGTGTATGTAGTGTGTGCAGCATGTCTATTTCAGTGTGCTGCGAAAGGTATTTGTCTTTCAGGTTATCATTCTTCATTGACTCATCAACTTTAGTCTTGGCCAATCACAAACAGTTTGGGATCTTCTAAAACAGAAAAAGAGCAAGCAAAAATCTTCTGGCCGGGTGTCTCTGGCAATGAAGAATTGGGCAGGGGAAAGAGAACGCCTGCAAAGGTAAATAAATAGTTGGATCTTTCTCTAGATTCAACAAGTTTGTATGAACTGAATTGTAGTCTAGCATTGTAGTTTGATATGTATTTGTTTTTCCTTTGTGGATGGGTGGCATTTGTTGATACTGTTCCTTTTTGTTTGGGTTGCTGTTGCTCCCCTCTTGCATGCGCTTAGGCCGGCGCCTCCTCTCTGTATGCTTCTTTTTTCTTTGGAAATAAGATTTTGCCCCTTCACTAAAAAAAAAAAAAAAAAAAAAAAAGAATTCTAGAGGCGCTATTGGGCAGTAATAGAGGTGTAAAACGTGCGCCCGGCATGTTGCTTAAGACACGAAGTCGCGTGCTTCACGTGCCATGTGCCGTGTTGTCTTGTGCCAACGATTCAAACGTCTTTGTGCCGTGGTGTGCTTTACTAGTCAAAGCTAGGCACTAAGATGTAACACGAGCACAAGCACACCTAATAAACGTGCCGTGTTGTGCCCGTGTCGGCACACGTGCTATAAACAATTTGAATCACTTAATGTATAGATTAAGTCGGACATTATCACAAGAATTTAATTAGACAACATATCATTTGAAATTATTTCAAGTAAAATTAACAAGTTTATTCAATAAAAGAAATAGCCCATCAAATTTAAAATTGGATTATTATCATGTAAATTAATGTTCTAGTTAAATATAGGTGACGACATTATAACAACATATTGAAATATATTTTCCAAATATTAAGGTATTATATGTGTTGTTATAAATAAGTCAACATAAAATGTTAAAAACTAGCTAGAATAGTGACTCTTTTTGTGAAATATACAAAAAATGTGATGTATTATGCCTTGTTATATGGTGTATTTGTACATGTTATGACGTACTCTCTTAACGTCTTTGTGTTGGGGTGGGCCACGTGCTTATCCGTGCCACGTGTTGTCTTGCGTATCGTGCCAATTAGTCAAACCCAAAGACGCCCCATTTAACTAACGCGGCGCGGCCGCGTCTTTGGGCTAAGTCACGTACGGGCTGGGCTGTGCTCAAATTTTAACGATGTTGTCTTTCAGGCTTTGTGCCGCACAAACCCAATTTACACCTCTAGGCAGTAAAAGTAACTTATTCGCGAGGATATTGATGGTATTTTAATTACATTAAAAGGTATTTTGGAAGCTTTAGAATGAAAAAAAATAAAATAATAATAATAAAGGTGTAGGAGCCCAATTGGTAGCTCGGCTTCCTATCACCAAAACATCCGAGGATGTGTAATGACTCCTTTGTAAGTTTGTTTTTATTAATATAGTATAATTTATTTTGATAAAAAAATAATAATAAAAAAAAAATCTAGTATTGTTAGGTTAACAGAAAGACCAACGACGGCACAAATTTTTCATATTTCTCAATAACTACTCACTCTTTGAGACTCTTTCGGCACCTCGTAACACCATCTGCATTTCCATTCCCCAATAATAGACCGAATTCTACCTCCCTGTGACACTGTATTAGTATAATTTATTAATTTTGGAGGATGTTTATTTATTTTGATTAGTTGCCATGAAATCCAATATCTAGATATAGATTTGCCTCGGCCTCCATTGACTTTGTTAATAATTTGAGCGAGGTGTCTATGAAAGAATTCTACCCCGAATGAACATAGGATTCATAAACAACAATTCTTAAAGTTGTTTTCAGCTGGATTGAATGCACACATTCAAATGAGAGATTAAATGAAAATTTGTTAACTATCATTCAATAGTTCTACTGTTGAAGATGTTACTAAGAAGAAAAGAAAGATAAAAAAGAGTAAAGGTGGAAAAACAAACAAATCTGGAGTGGTTAATGCTCAAGCATCAATAATCACCACAAGAAAACAAGCTGCCGCGAAGGCTTTGGAATTGGCTGTCGAGATGGAAAATGATATTCCTTCAAGAAGTATCCACTTCTCTACCGATTCTTTCTTGCATGGAAACCCACAGCAGAATAGAGGAAGTGGTAGCTGCATCTCCGGTAATTTCTGATTCTGAGGTAAGTACGTAGCTTTAATCCGTCTTCGTCTGCACCAGTTTTAGGAAAGATTGGCAGAGTTAGCTCGAAGTCCAAAGCCACAGGGATGTTTTCGAATGGTTCTCTAGACTCAAATTTGAAAGATATGCCGCTTTCTATTAAAGATCCTAATAAGATTTCAGCAACAGGCCTCATTGAGTCCTCTGTGATGGGATTGACTTTTCCCTCTTCCACGAAAGTCCGGCAACAAATGTTTAAGAATCTTGCTGACAATCACAAGGAGCATAACATAGTGGAAATATAATGCGCATCTTTTTCCCCTTTCTTTTGAGATAGCTGGGACTTTGTGTTTGGTTATTTTTGGCTTTGAGTTTTATGCTCTTCTTTAGTTATGTACGCTTGCACACGGCTTGTGTGTTTCTTCAATATTATTATCTTTTCAAAATATGCAGGATCCCGTTACATTTACCACAGATTTAATTACATTTTACAACAAATCTTAAAAACCATTGGAGAAAATGCATAGCCGAAATCTAACAAATGGGTTTTCAGCATATACAGATCGTGATTGTTCAGAATGGTTCCGAGAAAGGATGAAACATTTTTGAGAGGAGAAATCATTATGCTGAAACTGATTCATCTGTGTTGTGTTGTTGTATGTGGGAATGGATTGTCACATAAAACCAATATCTCATTCAAAGTCATCATTTTGCAGAGAGAAATTCTAAATCAAAGAGTAGATCAACTTTAGTCTTGGCCAATCACAAACAGTTTGGGATCTTCTAAAACAGAAAAAGAGCAAGCAAAAATCTTCTGGCCGGGTGTCTCTGGCAATGAAGAATTGGGCAGGGGAAAGAGAACGCCTGCAAAGGTAAATAAATAGTTGGATCTTTCTCTAGATTCAACAAGTTTGTATGAACTGAATTGTAGTCTAACATTGTAGTTTGATATGTATTTGTTTTTGTGGGAATTAAATAATTGCCCTTACTTTTCAAGGGTTTCACAACTGCCCTTATGAGACAATAAAAATACCCCTCTCCTAATACAGGCCCATCAGGGGTCCATTAACGATTTTCTTATTTCCACATTTAACCTTCTTTTTTTAATCTTCAGTTCTGTCTCTTCAAAACCATCTGCGGAAAACAGAAAACTAAATCCGAACCCATAACACCTTCGTCTCCATCGCTACCACCACCATCTCCGTCACCATCACAACCAACACCAACACCAGTGTCTCCGCCACCACCATTACAACCTACCACCACTACAGATGGAGAATACAGCGGAAAATCAATAAAAAAAAAAACCCTAAAAAAAAAAACCCATACGAGATCATGAAGTTTCATTACATTTTACCATAAATATTAAAAAAACCCTAAAAAAACACAGCGAGATTGGGGTATACCCAAACTAATTGGGGTATACCCAATGAGACAAAATAGGTCATTTTGAAGTAAAAGAGGTCACCCTTAACCAAATATTTTCAAAATGGCAAAATTGCCCTCGTTTAATTAACCCTAAAATTTTGATTAGATTAATTAATTAAGTTTAAATTGATTGAATAGATTAAAACTTATGAATTTTAAGTTATGAAATTTTGTTTTTGATTGAACTTTTGTGGGATGATTTTTGATGATTTTTTTTTTTTTGAGAATATCTCTTGCAACGAAAATGAAGCACACAACCGAAATACTTCTAAAATGGGGATTGTGAATGTTGTTATATGAAATCATACTCAAAATCAAAGAATAAATCAACACTTTCAGTTCTGACATGATCGGCCGGCATGATCTTAATTTGTGAATCTGCGAGACCAAAGTCAGATATCTTTGGCCGGCATGATCTTCATTAGTCGACCTTGCCGGCCAAAAGTTGCCGGCAAGGTCTTCATCGTCGACCTCGCCGGCCAAAAGTGGCCGGCATGATCTTCATCGTCGACCTTGCCGACTTTTGTTTTTGACATACAGGAGATGACATAAAAATTTTATTGGCCGGCAAGGTATTCAAAAAATACCCTTCCGGCTGTTTTTGGCCGGCAAGGTATTCAAAAATACCCTTCCGGCTGTATTTGGCCGGCAAGGTATTCAAAAAAATACCACGGCCATCACGTTGAAAAATTTATGATCGCCGCCATGGTCGTTATGAAAAGTCTGCAAGATATGCATGCTACGACCTTGCTTAGGCCAAAAACAAGAAATCATAATTTTCGATTTCTAACCTAATATAACAATCAAATCACACAACACAATGATGGGTTTGAGTTTAAACATCATTTATAGTCTTCTTTCATTTGTTAGAGTCAATAATTTTTTTGAAAATCAAAGTTGAAGATTTTTATATGGCTTTGGTTGATGGAAGATGAAGATGAAGAAGAAGAGAAGATTAAGAGTTGGTTAGTTTTTTAATTTTAGGGTTAATGAAATTAAGAAATGAGTTTATTTTGAAAATTTAATTATTTCAAGGGTATTAAAGTAAAATCACACTTTTTAATAATGACACACTATGTCCTGTCTCATTGGGTATACCCCAATTAGTTTGGGTATACCCCAATCTCGCCAGGAAAAAAAACCCATACACAGATGGAGAATACCTCATCCCAACTTTATTGATTACTAGCTCTTAACCCGTGCCAAAAGACTTTGCATAATTTTCATCTCGATATTAAATTTAGTATTTTTATTAATTATGGAGTTTACTTGTCATTATAAAGTGAACGTAAAATCAATAGATATTTTTATTCTTGATCCACTAATCTTTCATCATGTATTCATATATGATTCCTTCAAGATGTTTGATAGTTTGACATTCTCCTTATAATGTATCTTCCTAGAGCCGTACCCAATCAGAATTATTTTCACATATTCTTCCACAAAAACCAACGATATTTGATATGTTTTATAGTTTGCAAAGACAAAAAAATATTATCAATCATTTGAAACGGTATTTCCCTTGTGCATCTCCCTTATTTTAGTGACCGCGTAAAACCAAAATATCGAACTATGTAGGTTAAAAAAATTTAAAACACTCGAACTCATTCGTCCCGTAAATAATTGTGTACGTATTAACAATGTCAAGATTCTTGTTGATTTTGTCCCCTTTAAAAATGGTCCAAAAAGATTAAAACTCAGAATGGACTCTACAATACATATTACATTGTATGTTTTTATAATCCGAATAACATAAATAAATACGAATTCATTTATCCAAGTCATTGTATTATAAAACGTTAAGCCATTTCAAATGTCAACCCATTCGACTCAGAAAATATATATCTCCAATTCTTCAAAATCGTCAGACAATCTACGACATTGATCTTCTAAATGTGAGGTTATTCATTGCTTAAAAATATAGCTAGTAGTCAAATGGTTACCCACTTGACCTAATGCCAATAGACTATGTTATCCATCAATATTGAACAAAAATAACATTCTACCATTTAATAAGAAATATGTGAGACGATGCGAAATTACTCACTGGTGCAATTTGGTCACCAATACTTACGACTACAAAAACACCATCCACCATTTTTTTTGTTACTGAAATAGCTTCCATCACCATTTCCAACCACACGACAACTTTTTTTCCTTTACACCATTGTGATCCACTTAATAAATGTTGGCCAATTTAGACATTAGTTAATCGAATTATATTTAATATCATTATTTAATAAAAATATTTGTTAATAGAATAATTTAGTTATTATCGTTTTTGATGCAACGTCTACCATGGAAAATTAATATAATGGTTATTATGCAAGATAAATGAAAAATTAGTAATTTGTTAAATAAATTTTAGACGTTAGATAAATTTTTAATCATTAGTTATGAGAAACACTTACAACCTTAGATGTATCTATTGCAAGAATAAAAATGACAATTGTCCATAATAAGTTAGAAAGATTATGTCAATTTTAACCCTTTTTATTTTTTTGTTGGCTTTATATAACCTCGATAATTGTTTTTCATATTTTTTTAAATATTATGTTTCTCACGTAGGTTGACCGAATTATATGTCTCAAGAAACCACCGAGTAAAGCATGTAGTGAGACCTCTGAAAAAATCAACCACAACTTCCGTAATAATGTTATTTTTGTTCAAACGACATACAATAAATATTTTTTTCACTACGACCGAACCCGCACCACACCACCGAGCGACTCATTACCACTACCTTTTCTACCAAAGATCACTATCGTCACGCTCCATGCATCAACACTCTCAAACACCACCCGGTTATCCCTAATTTCTATTGATATAATTATTAATATAATTATTATTTATTTAATAAAAATATATTTAGAAAAATGGAATTGGATAAAAAAAAATTAAAAGTTATTATGTTTCTTAATTAACAAATTTATTATTTATTTAATGAAGTATATTTATTAAGACAATTATAAGACATTTATGATAAGAGATTAATTAAGTATTTATTCTAAAAATTAATGATATAATAATGATGTAAACAACCACAACCATAGATTTAGCTTCCCCAAGAGTGCATCCGGACCGCTCTTTATATAGGCTAAGTTGTCCATGCTATGTTTTATATTAGAGAAGATAACAATTATTACATAAACAGATCCAGAATCATGAAGTTCCATTACATTTTACCATAAATATTAAAAACCCCTAAAAAAAACATTCGGCAGCCAGAAAGCCAATGAAACAGAAATCCAACCCACATACACGAAACCATAAAGAACCAGTATATAATTCCTCACCGGTTGGGGAGCGTGAATGTCTCACTACATCAGAACATTCCAGACTTATTAAGATGATGACCACCTAAATCTTAAGATTCTTATGAAGAGACATGAAATACTTTTGAGAGGAGAATTCATTATGACAGAATTGATCTCATTGTCTGTTCTATATGAGGAGGATTTTCATCATAAACCATCATCTCTTAAAGAGGAGTAAATCTATAGAGAGAGAGGCGGAGAAGATTGCAAGGTTTTATTTTGTCAGGGAGAGAATGAATGAGATAGATATTCTCAAGTTTATATAGTTTCCTCTTCCTAAACCCTAAGGCAGTAAGACCTAGCTAACCTGATCAAGCCCATGACTCCATGAGAATCAAGCCTAGTTGGCCAAGTACCAAGTGCACTTGAAGTTGTCACCAACACATAGGTCAAAATAGAGTGAGTCCTGTAAATTTGTGATCCCATCATGTGCCTCTTTGCCCATACTTACTATAAAACTTTATAAAGAAAATGAAAAAACAAAAAAAAAAACCATTTTGTTTTATCTCTTTAACTTTAAAACTTATAAGTCACTGGAAATATACGAGTGTTAATAAGAAATCTTCACACTTAAAAAATCTACAATTACTTCAATCCAGCTAACGTAACCCATTTTTACAGTCACAGACTGTTTGGTTATCAGCTGTGGCTGATTATGTACCACTGATAACCATTTTCCCTATCATTTTCGAAACCAATTTCCATCACAAGTGTGTCCGGGTGAAGTGCCACCAAAGGTTCCAAGTGTTTTATGATCTGTAATGATGCATATTGTTTGTCCCTATCATTTCAATAATCTCAACATAGAGGGAGAGGATTGCACAAACTCAATGTAACCTATGCAACAGTTGGGATGAAGTCGTTGATCATCTATTTCTGTTGCTGCACTTTTGCGAAGGAAATTTCGAACGCTGCATAGTATCGCAGCACAAGACAATGGTGAAACACCAACTTGAGGCAGGCCTGTCTGAAAATAAAGGGAAGAAATAGGGAAGGAAAATAAAGAGCTTATAATTATAGAGGTGAACTGACTAATCTAACAACGGGAACTCTGGCAAATTGGTTCAGGAAATTTATAATCAACTAGAAAGTAATTTTAGAGAGCAATTAGTTGTTGTCTGTATTTAGTAATGTAGTATCTGAAAGACCAACAATGGCACGAATTGTTCAAATTCCTCAATAATTGCTCACTCTTGCAGAACCTCTTAACACCATTTCCATTCCCATTGCGCAATAATAGACCCGTTGCCCGAAATCCCTTCCCTTCTCAAAGTTAGTTTAAATAATGTGTCTGAATTTCACCTCCAATTAAGCTTAGAGAATGGGATCGAGATGAATGAAGCGCAACCATTGCCAGATACTTGGCAGAAGTGCAAGTTGAATGAAGCGCAACCATTGCCAGATACTTGGCGTAGGCAAAGAGTGAGTAAAGCACAATCATAGTCGATTATTGACACGGGCCAAAGTTCAATGCAGCACAATAATTGTCGGATTTGAGTTCAAGTTGTCAGTTGCTAGGGTGTGTGCATCACACGCATGCCAAAGTGAAAGAGAAAGTTAGAGGCGGTAATAAAGTGGCTTTATAACCGAGTTTGGCATAGCCTAACTGTTTAAGACAACTGTGGCATCATTCTACACGCCAGCACTAAAGTTGGCAATTAAAAAGTGATCTGTGGCGGTTAGGGAACTTCCTTTGGACTGATGGCTATTCATAGGTCGTGCAACTTGTGTTGTATACGGATTGGCCCTGGTTCTTGGCATTATAAATAGCCAGAGAAACCTTGGAGATGGGAGTTGTTCAAGTGTTGAGGAACCACATTGCGGTAGAGAGTAAATTTTGTGTTAAGCTTAGAGAATAAGCTTGTAAGTCCATTGGTTGGACGAGTTATT